>JAGVVM010005208.1:0-46166 GCA_019149425.1 Psidium friedrichsthalianum
TAACTAAATCAAAAGTAAATATTACGATACAAAATATTAGAAAAATAGATGTAAATCTTTAAAAAGAAAGTGTAAGCATCTTCTTGTACGAATGAAAAACACACAATAAAGATTACTGTTTCTAACGTTGACAGAATGCCCCAGAAACCAGCCCCCAGAAAACCAACCCCCCAGAAAGAAACCAAAAAATAATAACAAAAAAAAAATACAACCAATGTTTAAGTGAAAAAGTATCCAATAGGTTTCCATCATCTGAATTAGAAATCAATTTTTTTATTCTGTTCTCTAGATAGTTTTAGAGAATCGGAATGCGTTTGATAACGTGTATAAAATTTTTATTCTAGGGAATAGAAACGTGTTTAGTAACTGCACAAATTTTTTTTTCTAGAAAATAATTTCTCTTATCAATTTGTCATTTAAATCAAATTTACATAATCACATTTGATAACTTTCTCAGACACCATAGTTACGATCCTCTTGCACCATGACATCTTTTTGGCCAAATAAGAATGCTTCAAATGCGGATTGTCACTGATGCAGTATGGTACTCTGACAATAAATTAGACAAGGTTTAGGAAAAAATCGAAAGGTAAAATAAACAAAAAAGGATTGACCAATTTTTTTTTTGGTCAAAAAGGTCATTTTATTCATATTATAAAGTTGAACAGAACATCAAATGTGTTTTTTTGAGCATAACAAATCCCAAAGGACTTAGGTGGGTTAAAAATCCAGTCATGTGGGAGAGTATTATGTAATTGGAGTTAACGACCCAATTTGCAATCTTATTTTTGGGTCCGTGCACAATGAGTCAACATAGCCCTTTTACTTTTGAAAACAAGTTTATGCACTCCCTGTCCCTGATCACACTTATACGTCCCATGAAACTGGATCCACACCTTTGAGCATTTTGACAAAATAGATATTGTTATGACTCCAAATCTATCTCTTCAACCACTTTTCTCTACAAACCTATGTGAGTTCAACCACTTCAAAGCATCCAACAGAGCTGGGGTTTCAGCATGAAGGGGAGATCGGACATTACAATACCTTGCTTGCTCCTTCAACTAGCAGCCCAGAGGAGTCTCTTCTGCATATGCCACCTCCGCGCCACCAGCTTCTCTCTCCATAAACGCTCCATCGACGTTAATTTTCAGAGCCCTCAAGCACGATGAGACCAAGAAGTCTGTGAGATCTCCTTATTTTTCCTTTTTCTATGGATTTCGAGCTCCATCTAATGAACTTCTCCTTCATTGCAGCACAGCTGGCTTTCGTGACCATTGATGTCCTTGAATCTGGATTGGTACTCCTGAAGATGAAATTGTTTCGAGATTTCCAATCTGCCAAAGAATGGGCTGTAATAAACTCAAGGTTTGGCTCTTCCCTTTTTGAGCTTTGATAATTCAGTAACCATTGATCCATACGACTGAGTTCATGGTGCGAGACTTTGATTTGTATTTGCTGATCTGACTAGACTTTTGGAGTCCATGAGCAGAGGAGGAACATGCGCTCAAGGGTTTCTCGGTTTTGCTGGCAAAGAGGGCGAGTTGGGCGGGTACTATGTTTCTTCTGAGGAGACAAGAAGAAATGTACTGGGGGTTTAGAAATAACTTTTTTTTGTTATTTTGAACTTCCATTTTTATTTAGAGTTCAAATGTTATTTATATTTAATTATTTTTAATTCTATCAGTTTAAGAAATTTGTTAGTCAAGAAAAATAACTTTAATGTCATAAATATGGGATATCATATCTACCTTTTCTCTTACCTCTCTCGTGATACATTTTTATCTAGTTTATATCAGTCTTATATTTGATCTTATCATATCTTGGATAGGAAACAACCACATGATAGCAATGAATTTTATCTTATCCTCGCTACCAAACATGGTCATAAATAATATTCCCAAGAGGTATTTATAAATGGAGAAGATGACGAGTCATGTGTTGTCATGGAGATTTTTAAAATCTTCCGATCCCTAAGTGGGGAATTTCTATGCAGCTAGGCTCAATTTGTTTGGCAATAAACTTGACATTTTTGAAAAATATTTTGCCAGAAGTGATTTTTCAAGGAAAATGGAAATATTTTCTAGTGTTTGGCTAAATTTAAAAATGAACTGGAAAATATATCCGCAATTTAGTAAGGAAATTCTAATTGATTTTTCTAAATACATATATATTAGCATAACGCTAGTGACTTGCGCATAGGCAGCTGGGGAATCGAGTACGAACACTAAGATCTCAAGTTCGACCTCAATGGACCTCGACCCAGGCTTGGCCTTGATGGACGCGGGCACCGACGATCCGAGCATGGGCTCCAAGGTAGCGACATCTAATCATATTTTGAAAAAAAAATTTCCTATCTTTTAAAAGAGGAAATTATTTTCCTAAATTTAAGCATAGGTTTTCCATTTACTTGGAAATCATTTTCCATTCACTTGGAAATGATTTTCTATTGACTTTTTTTCCTAAGCATTCCAAATGCCGAAAAATGAAAACAAAATATTCTAAAAAATATTTTTCACAAAATAAACGAAGCCTTAATTGGTTCAAGACCCTTGGACATGCTTCGTATTAAATGGAGATGAGAGCTTCTTAATCAAAGCTCTATCATTAGTGTAGGACAGATACAAGATTACGAATTCCTGATTAGTCGAGGTGCGCGATCCGTACGGACGCTGGCCCGGACACTTTCGTACAAAAAAAAAAAAAGATTACGAATTCCATTTACATCTTTAAACCCCAAATTTAATCGACAACGTCGATATCATAATTCATAACCCAATTCAAAACACTTAATCGATTATGATAGTGACAATGTCAATTTTGTTCTTAGAAATAACCATTGAATTACTATAACATCATTCTCATGTATGTAAATAATGGTAATTTAATTATTGACGGCTAAATTGTAGATATTGACACCCTTCAATAAAAACCCACTTCTTTATTTTCATGTCAGCGCCCCAATTCTATCCCGAATTCTTTCTTGTCTATAATAATTCCCAACCTTCACTCCAGTCACAAAGTTGCCATTGTGTCCAAAAATTGCAACTGTTTTTTTTTTTTTTCAAGATTATCAACATTAGGAGGCTGTTGTTGAAGGTTTTGATAAAGACAAATGTTTCAATAAGGAATCTCTAACTAGCGATGATGTTGGACAATTTTGAACAAATTAGTGGCGATTTCTGGACGCATGGTCCAATTTGGTACTCAAGTGAAAGTTCGGTATTTTCTAGATAATTTTTTTTTCGAGTCGGAATGGGACTTGAATTTAAGTTGACAATTCTTTTTAGCGAATTAGGCGATATGTATGATATAACAGGTTCGCTAAAATTTTTGCTAAAATTGAACCAAGCGCGGCCACCTTGGTCCACAGTTGACTTAGAATTGAACGGTAAATGATCAAATCTGCAATAGGATCATATTTTCCATTAAATCTGGGAAGCTTGTTGGTGAAGTATTTAAAGCATATTTGAGGGGAAATCGAAGAAGATTACCTACTGAATGCCTGTGAGAATACGTATTTAAAGCATACAGGCTCAGCACATTTCAAAATTGGGTTTTCATGCCAATTCTTTCTCTCACGAGTCCAGAACTATAAGAATGCTCCCGATGGATTGAGTTAGCTTGGTGCATGTCAGGAATTCGAAAAGCTTTCCCGCTTGAAATGGGAAGAAGAAATTGGATTCCCGGCTGGACCAAGCAAATCCAACCCTTTAGGGGAAAACTTGCTGATCTACATGAGAACTCAGAGTTCCAACAAACTCGAGGCGATCTGGATCAACTTGTCTGACCCAATCACCGCTGTGATCCGATCATTAAATCTTGGCGGCGCTAATCATGGATCTGGCTGTCGACAGGCTAGAGCAGTAATTTCCTTTGTTATGGCGAATCAATCTCTCGAGGTACCCCATAAATCGCAACATATGATGAAAAAAAAGGGATTAACTTTTGTAAATCAACTGATTTATCCATCTGTACAAGTAACGGCTCCAAGAAATTGTCAAAGGAAACTAATACACACGACAGCCAAAGCAGGTCGACGTATTCTCAGACAAAATTCTCTATCTTAATATCAAAAAACTACTCCGTCATGCAGAGCGCTGCAAAAACAAAACGGCACAATTTTTATAGTTCAATAACAAAACTGGCGATTCACGGAATGAAAGAGGGTTTCCACTTCATGCTAGAATGCTGAATGAAAGGGTTAAACGGACAAATTTACATTTTTAGGTCTACCTGCACGGAAAGGGATCGTGAACCACCGGACACGAACTGCATCGGCGATCCCTTTCTTGAATGGAGTTGAAGTCATCAAGCATGGAGAGCCTCGACCTTTCGAGACAACCCATCAATAGCCTCGTCATTCACTTCAGCCTCCTCATGCTGTCAAAGAAAAGGATCGAGTCATGTAGAAGATAGAAATTGAGAGAGAAACCATTTCTGTAGGTTAGTTGGTGGACTACATCCATGGCGTATCCGACAAGTACATGCAAAAAAAAAAAAATCCAACGAGAAATGGGGCAAGATTTGAGTCCTTGAATTACTAAAGCCAACTGATGAGCCGTGAAAGTGTCAAAGAAATCGATTAAGGTAGGGTAATAGTTATCTTAACAGATTAAGAAACAAAGATGTCGCTTTTAAATGTCAGCTCAAAAAGGTTCTGAAAAACAGGAGAGAAAAAGAAAAATTCCATTGCTCTGCTCTTGCACTCTTTAAACTTTATCTTTGCATTTCTACTAAAGACAGCACAGCGAACCCGCATCATTGTCCAAACGAAAATATTAACACCTGTCAAAACGTGTAGAATGAATCAAATTGAAGTAACACACCTCGGTTTCTGTTCCCTGAACACCAATGCACTTGGAAGCACTGATGCTAGCACTCTTCAATAACAACGTGTACTATTCGGTTGGTTGGGATCATGTTGCGCATCCAAATTTGGATTCCCCAAATTATTAGACTGCTGCCGTGCCTTTGAAGGGCTGGTGCAACAGAGGCACCTGGCTCCTCGCCATCACATTGTCAGGTTTCGCAAACTCTCTCCCTAAAGGAAATCATGTCACAGTAAATAACGTGCACAAATGGATTTAAAGCACAACGCTAAGATATGCATTCTGACTCTTACATCTAGAAACATCATTAGCTGAAGCAAAATTTGAACATACCTTGGCAATGAAGTATTTTGCCTCAGGATTGGCATGCCTCTTTCACCTTTACCATAGTGCTCCTCCAGATGGGCAAACTGTCGCTTGAATCGATCAACACCACTGAGAAAAGCAAAGAGATTGATGACACTTCACCGTTATCCGGAGAACATGTTTTAAACATTTCGAACGATAGCTAGACAGAAGTACACACCAAACTTTTCAATGTCCTGTGAACAAACTCACCAGTTCATGTGACACATTCAATCAGGAATTATCGAATGTTTGCTTCTATGAAACTTCCCTCAGATTTACAGGTTTAAAGGCCATTCTACCTCCCTTCTTTTTCTTTCTAATAAAAGCATTGATGATGATCAAAGTCATCATGAGAAAAATGTAGAATATCCAGAAAGTGCAAACAAGTTGGCAAGTAATTGGTACAACACAATACCTGTAAGCTCTTCTCTAAGCAGGGATTTGGGTTCGGTCTAAATATATTTAGGGGTATTAGGACTTAGCAGGTGTCATAAATAAGATAACTAGGGTTATGGGAGTCTCTTGCTCTATAACAGAGCCATGTTATGCACTCTTTCTATCAAGTCATTGAGTAAAGGTGCGGTCTCTATTTTTCCTTCTCTCTCTATCTTGAAGATGCTAGAATATTTGCAAGTTCAAATAGTTGAGATATCTGGCAGACCTTGGGTAAATGAAGCTTATTTGATCTCCTCCACGAAGATACTCCTGGAGCATCTGAGGATGATACTCTAATATCTGTACAACTCAAAATAACACATAGTTAGTAACGAAAGCTATAATTGCGAGGAAACAACCATTTTTAAGAGAATACCTCACGGTAAATTAACTCTCTGACATCATCTTTCGTCAGTTTTCTTCTCTCGAACTCAAACTCAAGTTTTGAGATGGGTTGAGCGATGGTTCGCGATCCAAATTGGCCAAACCATGGAAATAAGGATCAGCTAGTCCCTGTAAACATAGGTATTATTGATACCATGAGTATACATACTCACAACAAAGACTTGTAACTTTTCAGGGGAATTTTATGGATATGTAACTTCACATTTCCACAACCTCTTCAGCAGTCGGACGATCTTTAGGGTCAAATGCAAGAAGGCGCTCCAGCAGGCGAAGAGCCAGTGGATCTGCATTAGGAACTTTTGTTTGAAAGGAACAGGTTGTTTCTTCCGCATGTTACTAAGGTACCTTCTAGCCTTTTCATTCCGAATCTGCCAATTGCAGAGAAAGATATTTCAGCGGAAGAGAATACCACTGGAACAATAATGATTACCTCAGTAAACAAACAGTAGGACAGTATGATGTAAGCCAAATTGTCGTATGCATACTGCATAGTTGCTCATGTATGGGTATTTATGCATGTTTGGATACAAAGAACGTGTTAAGCATCTTGTACAAATGAATGCCATACACAAAAAAATTACTTTGTCTAAAGTTGACAGATGTTCATCATAAATAGCAACCAACCCTAGCAATGGCTTCAGGAGGAGGAGTGCCAAGCAAATCAGTCATCAGATCCAGTTGATGCACCACATTTTCCCCGGAAATAGCGGTTTTCCTGTGAGCATTTCCGCAAATATGCAACCTATGCTCCAAATATCAATTGCAGGGGTATACTGAAAATTAGAAGGTAAAGTGGATTCTATCAGCATGTGTAAGCCGAAACTACTAGCATGGCATCTTTTCAGAAAACGTCACTCAACTCAGCTGACTTCCATAAAAATTCCCAGGCACACTTCACAAGAATGTAAAAGCTCACTAATACGAAATGAGAACAACATGCAATAACTGTGCTCACGGGCAGGCGCAATGTCCGTTACAGCCTCCCTTATTCAATATTCTATACATACATGGACCGGGCTAGAGAAATGCCCCCTCAATGTCCATGTCAGAATTAAGACTCTTCAAACATCACTGGATACAGCAAGATACATAAAAGATAGTGGAATTATGACAATAAGCATGAGACAATAAAGGAGAAACAAAAACCAAAATTGATTGTCTTTAGAGGAAACAAATGTGTGGGGTGAGTAAAACGCAATAAGCAAGAGAGAAGTAGGAAAATTTGCTTCTCAGAAAAGCCTAAAAGTTTGTCTTTATCTCTTTTGCAACAAATTGTAGTTTGCATAACCTAATCGGGGATAGTGTACCAACAAAAGTTCAGCAGGAGGCAACTGCACCAGGCTCACACAAAGAGAGAACAGCTTCAATGGAAAATATTACCCGCTTTTGCAGGGTTAGCCAGAACAAAGAAATTTTGAAAGTGAAACAGCCTTGCACATCATAAAGTAACTAATTGTGAATGCTTTCAGCTATGTACACCCCCCACCAAATGAGAAAGGATCAATATTCTTACTTTCTGTATTATGGCTCAAAATATAGTGGGGGTTAAGTCACAGCTATCATGCTGTAAATGTCCAGAAAAAAATATTGAACAAACAGGAGGATGGACATGAAAGCCAGAAAATTATCCATGATGTGAGCATTCAATGGTAATTGGGGAAGAGGAACATGTTGCTTCTGCTACCAACAAAAACTAGACACAATTATCGTATAATCCAGCTTACTTTGGAGAAGAAAGAACCACAGAGTTCCGGAGCTCGATACCACCGAGTTGCAACATAATCCTGTGACAAAACATAAGTTTAGCTGAGATATACATTGTGGATGACATAGTCAAAGAATCAGAGTTCATGGAGGGAGATCTGCAGGAAGATACTTAACAGTCCAGAATATAGCTGATGGAGCGTCGTTGAAGGCTACACGGGCAAGCCCAAAATCGCATATCTTTAATTTACAATCAGCATTAGCAAGAATATTTTTTGGTTTCAGATCTCTATGAAAAACATTTGCTGCAAAGGATCAATTGACAACAGTAAGTTCCCAGTGAGGGCATTAAAGCGAAAAGAACTTGTGAAAATTTACCAACCGGCATGAATATATTTTAGACCACGAAGAAGCTGGTACAAGAAAAACTGATAGTGCTCAGGGGTAAGATCATCATTCGCCTTGATAACTTGGTGAAGATCTGATTCCATCAGCTCGAATATAACATATATGTCCCTGAATTCCCGCCGTGAGGGAGGAAGCATGATATGCTTGATTTCCACAACATCTGGATGACGAAGCAGCCGAAGGAGCTTTATTTCTCTGAGAATGCGAGTGGCATCAGAAACGTGCTCAAAGACATCATTGATTTTCTTAATTGCCACTCTTTCTCCAGTGTGGGAATCAGTAGCAGAACCAACCACACCATAGCTTCCTTTCCCAATAACTTCTTGAATTTGATATTGACTAGCTTCACCGTACTCTGTAAAAAAATCTGCTTCAGGAGTTCCCTGCATAAATTACCAGTCATCACCTAATTTACATTGAATATAGGAATGCAGGAGAAATAAACAAATCATTCTATCAGATTCAGTTTCGCCAGCAGCCCCGCCATGAGAATTTGTCAATTCCCCGACATTAGCTCACAATCAAAGACGTACTGAGACTAAATGATGATGAATTGCTGACGTGACAATGATACTGTGTTGTCCGGCCAATGAACAATGAATAAAGAAAGAACCTGTAAAAGTCACTCCATCTAGCCCAGACATGGGGGGCGCATTCTCTTCATACAAATTGATAAAACTAATCCACCAAATAACAGTGACAGACATTGAACCAGTAAAAGCCCAAACAGTTCACAATCCTTCCCTCTAGTTTCTCTGCAATGTATGTGGCACCAAGTTCAAAGAAAGCATTATCTGCAAATCTTTGTTCTCCCCCACCAATCCGCCATTCAGTCACCAATAGAAAATCAAAGACTAAACACAGATCGCTCGAAACGAGCAGAACGCAAGGAAAATGATGGATAGAAGGATAAAGCAGATCAGATTAAAAAAAGGTCGCAGAGAGAACGGTCAATCCGGAACCTTTTTCTGAGAATCGGCAGCCATATTGAAGAGGGTCCGTTTAGGAACTTTGATCCGAGACAGTCCGGAGAAGCCAAAATCCCCAACAGTCGCGAGATTCCCCTTTTGTTCCTGGCCTTCGCTATCGTCGCCCCCACCGTTCGGAGATCGAGCGTGAGATTCGCTCAAGGACACGTGACGCTTCCCGTAACGGGAGTTGCGGTAACCGTTGACGCTATTTTGGTCGGGATGGTTGTGGTGGTTGTTTACAGTCGTGGTCGAGCGACGATGGAACCAGCGACGAACCCCGTCCACCAAATTGTTGCTCCCCATTTAGAGTGAACACGAATTGTGGATCACCAGCACTTGACCTGGTACTCCGATCTCAAACGAGCTGTCGCGACATTATTGAAGATATGTGCTCAGAGTCAGAGAGAGAGAGTCAGAGAGTGACGTGGAGGGTGTGTGTGCTGTCCTTTTACGATGTTCCAAAATCGCCCCCGGCGCCATGATTCGCGCCACTGATGAAAAAAGAGAGCTTTCCCTACGCAAGGATCAAGGTGGACATGATCATATGATTGGCAGATCATCCTCGTTTAGAAGATGAAATCAAGACAGTGATGGACTTTTGCTTGAACAAGACTCGATACCGAGTCTAAAGCAAACCTCATCCGAGGTCGTCAGTGGAGAAAACTGCAACAATGATGAAGGCTGAGACCCTCAAACCTGTGATAAACATTTATGACTCTGAACGATCACCGGCAAAATCACTAGCAACAACCCAAGAACTCCACTAGAGTACAAGTCAACCGTCTGAAGGACAGAAGCTAAATAGTCAAACTGAGAGACACTATGGATCATATGAATATGTGCCCCCTAGTGTGTACTACTAGAACTTGCGACCAACAGCCTAGGTTAAAAGCCCACGTCGATGTTGGATTTCCTATGAACGTCAATTCCTTCTCCTTTCATCTTGTTCTGTTGCGCCAGTCGATCTGGTTTTCCTTAGACTATCGGGTCGCCCGCCCGTTGTCACCGACGTTCCTGCATTCCCCCTCGTATCTTCTTGCCTCAACTTCACGGGCCAAACGCGACGCCAAATGGGCTTCCCTCGCATCTGCTCATGTTGAAGCCGCTTCTTCTTCTTGCTGTCGTTTCGGCAATCGCAAGACGGATGCAAGACCAGTTCTTGCGTCGGCTCGCGTTGGTCTTCTCGACCTGGCCGAGGAATGTGCTGGTTTGGGAGAGAGTATAGGTGCACTGACGAGAGGCAAGAAGCTGTCCTTGATCAGTTAATCTCCTGAGATGGTGAGAGAGGAAAGGCCTTGTGACTGAATGTGAAGTTCATGGTTTTGTCATCTGATGCATGAAGATATGGGTTGCTCTGTTCAACCCCTTTCCTCCTTCAATGCTTCAATAGCTGGGTGTACCGTCGGGCAAGCATCCCATTTTCGTCAGCTGATCAAATTGCCTTGCATTAAGCCAGGCCAACATCAGAACAGAAATTTCACTAGAAATCTACACTTTGCCAGCTAAAACTAAGCTCGAATGTCTTGATTCTATACAGAAAAGAAATAATGCGATTTCGTTAACACGGAACATGGTGGATGATCAGGCGTACAGTAAAGTAGCGGGGAGATGGGTCGAAGACGAGAATCGATCAGCTGGACTCAGTGATTCGATAAGGGGCCCGTTTGGTAGGAGCTTGCAAGCTCGACAATGGCGTCTCTTAGTCTTTCTGTGGGCTTGTCGTAGAAATTTCCGCAACTAGAGGTATCGCGCCATGATCATGGGGGTCACACATTCACAAATTTGTGGAGTCCAAATATACCTTCGGCATTCTTTCTCGCGAAGAAGATGGAGATGAGAAGAAATCAATTTGCAGGCCACTCATAAGAGGCCAAAACTTCATAAAAATTTGAAAGGGGCATTAAGGCAGATTCAACAGCTCATGCATTTTGCACGAACTAAGCAATCACCAAAGAAAGAATTTTTGTTTATTACTTTTTGAGGATCAAAGAGTAAGGTTGAGTCTTATTTTTTTTTTTAGAGAGTCACGATTTTGTCAGTTGGATTGAAAGGTAAACTATTTTTAATTGAGATATGTTTCTTTTCAATTTAGATGGAGAAAATTTCAAATATAGATATGAATTGTTCCTATTTTCTCAAATAAAGACATGAAGTGGATTTTATTTTGAATAAAGACCTTATGTGCCCTCTTTTTTTTTTTTCTCAAATTAGAGCATAATCAAGGGTATTTTTGTCATTTTATTAATGTTTTTTCCTATTTCTTTTCTCTCTTTATTTTGGCCGGCAAGGATCCTTGTCCTTGTTGCGGATCCCGGCCAGCCACAACAAAGAGGAAAAAGAAATTGAATAAAAGAAAAAAAAATAAAAGTAAAAATGATAAAAATGTCCTTAATTCGGCCTTTTTTTTATGTAAAAAAAAGCACTTAGATCTTTATTTATAAAAATGACTGCACTTCAAACATCCGATTATCCATTAATGATGGACAAAAGAAGAAGAAAGAGAACAAGTTTCCCCTCGCCAATTGAATTTCCCAGAGGAATTGTGGATAAGATGGGCCCGTCAATTTACCTCCCCGCCCTTCGTCACAAACATTCAATCATCAGAAAAATCAAAGAAGCCCAAGATTTTTGTAGCTTCCTCACTCGACAGCTAACGAGGGGAAGAAAAAGCAGGAATGGCCACCTTCTTTAGCTCTCCTCCGTTTCTCACCCACCCCATCACCAGAACTCTCAGCTTCTCCTCCTCCCCACCATCCCCACAGAATCCTCCTCCCCCGCCGCCGCCGAATCAGCCGCGGTCGCCGCCCCCACCTCAGCAGCTGAGCGCCGCCTCGCCGGGGCAGCCCCAGCCGGCCTCGGTCAAGCCTCAGAAGAAGCAGAGGGCGACGGCCGAGTCGACGGACTGGATCGCCAGCTCCCTGACCCGGCGTTTCGGGCTCGGCGCGGGCCTCGCTTGGGCGGCGTTCTTGGCCGTGGGCGTCGTCTCCGAGCAGATCAAGACCCGCCGCGAAGTTTCGGAGCAGGAAGCCAGTACGAGGTTTGTGGGGGTGATCGTTCTTGAATTTCACTTGTAAATGCTTCGACGCAACAAATGCGTTCGGATTCGCAGCTTGTTTCTTCCATGGCGATGAGAATAGCTAGTGCAAAATTAGTGCACGTGGCGAACTTTATCAGTAGTAAATCTACCATTACTTGAAGTGAAACCATCCTTTCTTAAGCTGCATTTGAAGTTAACTTCACAACTGGCGAAAGACGAAAAGTGTGGCCAAGTGGGTATGAACTTGTTCTTGATTCTTGGACGTTGACACTGTCACTGGGCCTAAAGTTTTTGCATCACGACACAAACTCCTAGCTAATCTTCTACCTCCAGGCAATGAGTGAGAAAGGAAGTATGTGATTTTTGAGGCTACTGAAATTTCGATAGAGTTGTGATTTAGGAATCGTCGATTCAAGACAGTGAACCGCTGGCTGCAAAAATGATTAAACAGTATTTTGAGAGCCCAGTTCTCTGCCTGACTTTGTCTGAAGCAGCTAATGCAGCTGTCATTGTACAGGAACGTCGAGAAGGAAGAAGAAGTGGTTTTGCCTAATGGGATAAGGTACGCGTTCGTGCTCTGTCATTTTGAAGTCTGAGGGCCATGAGTTGATTGCTTCTTCATACCTGCAAACAAATTAGGTACTATGAACTTCGAGTCGGTGGCGGCGCATCGCCGAGGCCGGGGGACTTGATCGTGATTGATCTCAAGGGGGAAGTAGAAGGAAGTGGCAAAGTCTTTGTCGACACATTCGAGGGCGATAAGAAGCCGCTGGCGTTAGTGATGGGGTCGAGGCCGTACAGTAAAGGAGTGTGCGAAGGGATAGAGTACGTTTTGAGATCGATGAAGGTGGGAGGTAAGAGGAGAGTGATAGTTCCGTCAAGTTTAGGATATGGAGAGGAGGGCGCCGATTTGGGCACGGGGGTCCAGATTCCTCCGTCTTCGACCTTAGAATACATTGTAGAGGTCGATAAAGTCTCCATTGCACCTGCTTGAGATATTACATCTGTGATCGATATCATACATATTAGGAGCAATGCACTTGGCATATATTCATTTTTGGTCTGGTTCTTTTCAGAATGCATTGCCAAGGAATAGCAGCTCTTAAGTTATGAAGCTTTTGGGTCCTTTACTTGTTTCATGATGTTTCAAGATAAGGATCTTCTCGGTAACATTGGTGGTAAATCTATTGTGCTATACATTCTCGAACGCTAGTCTCTCTCTCTCTAGTTTCGATAAAGGTCGAATTCTTTTCCCTGATTATTTGAGGCGGGGCGATCACGTACTCGCCCGTTTACCCAGAGCTTAAGCTCCTGAAGTCGCCTTCTGCGTAGCCATCTACAGAACAACGTTTCATTCATTTCTCATCTGAATCAGTACATCAAAAATGAAGGGAAGGTGAAAAAAACAGGGGAACAGTAAGTCCAACAAGGAAGCTGAATGGATCCACATCCAGAAAAAGAAAATTATTCAAGATATGGTCAGTAGACAACTATAAATTTGGTACTGACTCGTCAAAAAAAAAAAAAAATTCCCTAATGGTTGGGATTAACTTGAGCAACAGGATGATTTTTTAGTAGCAGTGACCTCATCAACCTGAATGATCTGTTTAGGACCCCGGAGGCTACTGGTGACTTCGTTGCTCTTGGCTTCTAAGCTCTTCTGGCTTGTGATCTCATGGATTTTGGTGATCATCTCCAAGAATGCTTCTTCAACGTTCAGATTCTCCAGAGCAGAGGTTTCCACGAAGCATAGATCCTCTGCCTCCGCGAAGCTCTTCCCTTCTGCCAGGTCCACTTCTCTAGAGCTGCTCAGGTCGGACTTGTTCCCGACGAGGACCACCACCATGTCGGGATTCCCGAAGTCTCTGAGCTCGCGCAGCCATTTCTTCACGTTCTCGAATGTCACTCGCCGCGTGATGTCGTAAACCAGCAGCGCTCCAAGCGCTCCGCGATAGTATGAACTGGTGATGGCTCGAAATCTGCATTGAGAAGTTTTTCATGCCAGGTCAGTCGATGTCCTTTCATCTGTTGCTATGAAGGAAGGATTAAGCCACGAGTGCCAATGGACGGATCTAGGCAAACAAGTTTTCTCCTTGGCTGCGACCCACCAATCGATCAAGTATAAGTACTAGGAGTTGGAGTGATCGGTTCCAGAGTGAGTAGGTTAACCGGTTTTTAATTTTTGAAACCTGAAATCTATCATGTTTTTCTGGAAACTGTTATAGAACCTCCTTTATTTTTTCAGCCCGATTTCAGGGCCTACCTTGAGAACCAATTTTTTTTTTTTTTTTGATTTAATTTTTTTACAGCATAATAATATGAGTAACAAAAATGTAAAAGATGTTCAAAATAAATCCCTATCCGTCAAGCACGTGATCACGTACAATTATACGAAAAGTTTGAACGCATAACCCCATACAATTACAAACAATAAAAAGTTCAAAGAATAGAGAGAGAGAGAGAGAGAGAGAGAGAGAGAGAGAGAGAGAGAGAGAGAGAGAAATAAATGAGACGATAGAGTTAGACTCAACTTATGACATAGAACCGGTTTCAAATGAAATGAGAATCTCAACTTATGATATAGAACCGGTTTCAAAATTGATCTGATTACCAGGTTGGTCTTCACTTGAAATTGAGAATCGGATAGGTTCAAACCGTTCCAAAATTTGGAACTTTTAGAATTGAAACTAGACTTGTTTACGTTGGAATTGAGAACTGGATCGGTTTTTCGAGTGGTCTGGTCCGATTTCTAGTTTTCTACTCGATCTGGTTGCCCACCCCTACTAGGAGTTGGGTCCATTGGGGTTGCTGTACTGGGTCACCCTACAAAGGCCAACCCGACCCACTACCCTGAATTGGAGGGCAGCGTGGGACATTATTCTATTCTCCGCCACACCAGTTTTCGCTTCAATCCAAAGGAAGCATGAGAGGATTGTAGTCCCGCACCAATCATGGCTGATTGCGACCATGCCCAAAGGAAAACTCCCTCTCACTCTGTTTCTGTTCTTTCTGATCTCACCCTTCAAACCTACCTCTCAAACTTGTTTCATATTGCTTTTTGGGCATTGGGAACTCAAAAGTGGTGAGAAAGAAAAGTTCCCATGAATGCAAAAACAGACAAAGGAGTGCATTAGCTGTTCTAATTAGACACGTAGCGAACCACCTTATTGGTCTGAACTTTGAATCACAAAAAGCGATGCATTTGGTGGCATTTTGTTTTTTTTCCTCTCAGGAACTGCTATTCTAAACGCAAATTCCAATCGTAGTCTGCGCGATCACAAAAGGTTGGAAGGTCATAAGTGGGCATGCTTCTTGGTCGCGCGGGGTCCCACCTTAGTGGGTCATCATTTTCATTTTTGCCTTACTTTACACAAGAACCCTAGTGGTACGATTAGTTCAAGAAAGTTCACGGATCGACACCAATCACGGGTGAGCAGTAGAGACAGAGTGCCTTCTCTCCTCTGGTTTCCAGATGAAGTTCTGAAATCTGCGGAGCCGCGATCTTTCAGGAACAACTGATCGCCCTAAAACTTATCGAGATGAATTCAAGAGCCTCAAGAAAGGCAACTTAAAAAACCATGCAAGGCGACGAAAACAGCCATAAAAATATGCACGGGACATATCTACATGACTTGCTATCTGCATAAGGAAATAGGAAGTCGATTGGGTATCCGATGCCTAATTCTTCTCTTCAAGAAAAACTTGGTATCGAAAATTGACGATTCCCAATCAACAATCCCAATAAGCGCTATGCTCAGAACGGATCAAGCCATCTTGAAACCAGGAAGAGAACGAGACAAAAAAAACAGAGACTCAAAAAACAGAGGTGCTTTTTACCTTTCCTGCCCTGCGGTGTCCCATATCTGGGCTTTGATGAGCTTGTCCCCAACTTTGACGTTCCTGTACGCGAACTCCACTCCTATGGTGGGTTTCGAATCCAACTGGAACTCGTCCCTGGCGAATCTCGACAGGAGGTTCGATTTCCCGACGGCGGAATCTCCGGTCAGGACGGCCTTGAACAAGTAATCGCACTCTTCGTCGAACGAATCAACCATCCCTTTTCCTTAGTCTCTCCACAAGGAGAAGAAGACGACGCTGACGAAGGAAGGATTTTCGTTATGGAAGTAGTTTGGAAACTGCGACGGAACAAGAAGGACTTGAGGCCGCCTGGGATGGTTGGTGCGGCAACTTTTATATACTTCCAAAACAGAGAAGGCGAGCAGTTTTATATGGGCATTGGTCTGGAGAGGCATTGAGTATGAACGCTGAACAACATGCGACACAATCGATATCGACAGCGTGGCTGCTCCACGGCCAAATTGATGTAATCAAACAAGGAAAGCCCACCACGCCACCACTTAAATTCGTTTACTTAGTTCCTAATTTTTGAGTCTCTTTAAGACCGGGGCGACAATGGACTTTCCACAGTCCAATGACATCGTCCCACGTGGCGGTCCACGGGTCAAGGGTTGTTCCTGCCGAAGTCTGCATTTTGGAACCGGGCGATGTTGTTTTGGACTTAAGGCCCATCCATTGGTTTGCTCATAAAATAGGCAAGATATGATGATGGTTACTAATTTTTCCAAATGGAAATTCAATAGCCTGGATGTGACTATTTGTCGGGGAATACGATCTGGAGAGATCGGTTTGCAAGTAACCTAACCGATGTTGACGACGAAAGACACGAAATGAAATATGGAAACACACTTCATTTAAGCTAACCTTTTGGTCCTGACCGAATGAAATGTGATAACTATGGGTTTAATAAACATTAGAATGGAGTCCCCATCTATCGGTGACAGGTAATTAAAGAAATGAGGAAATGGGGCTGCCAACGTGGACATGAATGTGTTGTAAATTAAGTCGGATTGGCGGAATTCCAAATGTCAGATTTGCACAATATGTGGCCGTGTATTCTCCTTGGAGAAAAAAGACAGAAATAACACAGCAACAACCAACAAGAAGAATGCCAAACAAAAGTTTTTTCATGGAAAACCCAACGTGAGATGCTGATTCGGAAACTGCTCTATTATAATCACAGGGTTACAATTAACACTTTAATCGTGTTTCTCTCACAATTTATCCTTACAATTATTGCAAAACTGACCTCACTTAATGAACACTCATGTCTCGTGTTTACACATTAATTGAGAACTCTTGCGATCTCTTTAGAGTATTTTCTGGTGCACATAAAATCTTTTACCCAAGTCTTCTGTTTATAGTGGTGAATCTCTAACCAAATTAGAATCCTTCCCAATGAATTTCCCAATCACCTACCGATTAGAAACGTCCTCAATTGATTGGAATTCCTCTAATTTGGACCATTACCGTTCCATCCTAGTATTCTCCCTTTTCAGCGTTCTGCCATAATAGAACTTCTTCCTATTGGGTATTCTTTATGAGCAATCATCAGGATATTTCAAATCAAATTCCGAACTTGTTGGGCTGCTCCTAACGAATGTTGAGAAAAATCAGGTCTACTTGGGAGTCTAGAAGATAACAATCCATGCCAAAGAAAAGTACGATGATAAGATCTGTTGACACTTGATTTTTAGTTGACAAACCACTAAAACACGAAAACTTGGGATTAGGGTTTTTGATCGCAACGAGACCCGTTTCCGAACTAAAAAAAGTCATTTATCATCTTTTAACACTTTTTTTCACATGAGCATGTCATTTCCGTGTTATTTGCACTTAGCTTTTTGAAAGAGTCATCCTTGGTCTCTTCTCGAAAACCCTTTGAAAAAGTCAATCCTTGGTCATCTTCTCGAAAACGAGTCAAATCAATTTTTCTATCCCAATCATTTTGGCATCATCAATTTTACAAAAAACGATTGGATGGAAGTCTAGGGACCTCTCACATTGTTACAAACATAATTTTTTTGGGGCACGTCATAAAAGTGTGAAGAGTCGGATTGACCCTGCAACGAATTTTAAAATCAAGCTTTAGAGGGCCCCTCTTTTCGAAAATGTTAAAAGCCAAAATGACCAAGAGTTAAAACCTTTGATTCACAAAAGACCTTTAATTGTCTTTTGCGAAAATGACTTTCAAAACATGAACTTGGAATCCTATTACCCAACTACTCAGTAGAATAACCTCAATAGAATAGCGCTTCAAGAAGGTGAAAGCAGTTGATAACACGGAGATGATTGAAGATAATGGACATGTCGAAGAGACAATGTTTCATTTTCAATAATCAAAGGAGTACTTCGTTCCTAAGCTTAAATTGACTTAAAAAAATGGATTAACGCATCTCTTCTTTCCATATAGGTGCGGAAGAGAAAGACCCCCAACAAGGGATTACGAAGATCTAATAAGTGATCGCAAGAAGATGTGGAGGAGCAAAAAACAAGTGGCAAAAAGTTTCTAGTTTAATCAACTGAAAAGTCTAGGAGCTACACTTGTTAGTATCTCTTGTACTAAACTTTTGTTTAATGTTACGAAAAACGTTTAGCTGGTTTCGATTCTATTTTGGGTGCACCCGCAAAGTCTGGTACTTGACTCCCTTAATTTGTTGTTTCGTTTGATTTTAGGTTGTTAGATTTCGGGTCTCGTGCAATCGGAAGGGAAGCTTATGATAAGCTGTTTGCATGTGATTTTTCAATTGGCAATTTGCGGTTGTTTCATCACATTATAATTTGTGATTATGATGATCAATTTATGTGAGAATGAAGGAATTTGTGTTTATGGGTTAGAAGGATGTCAAGGTTTAGTTTGTCTTAAAGGTATCTATTTTTATGTGTTTGTTTGTGAACTTCTACAATCTCTCTCTCTATGTGAATTTGTGAATTTCCGTCAACAAGTATAGCGGATACTTTTGAAATCGACAAGTTTTTAGATACCTTGAAACCTGTGGCAATTTGGGTTACAAATTTCAGGGTATGCAAGATGGTTCTAGGTTTCAAAAAAAAGAAACCTGTACTAGCAGGTAGGTTCCAAGTTCAGGTGGAAGCTACCTAGAACCTGGAACTCGGGACCGACTTGGAACCGCTCACCCCTGGTCTCTTCGACTCCTTCCTCCGCATGTATGGGGAGCTCCAAAGCGTGAAGCTCATCACCGTCCTCTCTAGAACTCCCTTGCTCTTTCGCCTTGCCATACGTCGCTCTAGCTGTCAAGAGCTCTGTGAGAGTTGTCGTCGCCTGAGTTGGAAGAAAAGGAAAACTAGATAGTATGTTTCAAAGGATGTTCTGATAGATGGGCCCACATACGCCACGCGGAGTGAACTTGAGTTTTGCTCCCATCCGTTGTAAATATCCGTACACACTCATTAATTTTCAGTAGTTTATAATACCTTAATTCATATAGGTGGTGCATATGACCATATCTTTTTATTGTGTTCTCTCTTACCATATTTTTTTTATTCCGTTCTCTCTTTCTCTTTCAAAGAAGAGAATCATAAGCCACTTCCCGTTACCTTTTCCCTTCTCCCTCGCTATTTTATTAATATTTTCTCCATATCATTTGTAAACAATTATACACACTTATTAATCCTTAGTAGATTCACAATACCTTAGTTGATAGGTATGCATAGGATTATATCTTTTCATTTTCATCTCTCTTTCTCTTTCGGAGAAGAAAACCATAAGCCATTTTCCTGTTACCTTTTCACTTCTCTCTTGCCATTTCATCATGTTGCGGCTTACCAAATTCCCAGTGACGTTTTGCCGCCGACCTCCCCCATTTATCTCTAGGCATTAATCTTTTGGTTGGAGTGAGGATAAAAATGATTGCATTCATGATCAAAAGGAATACATTGATCACATTCTTGAATGTGAACGACTTACGAAAAATTTTGACAATATCACTTGCACTGTAGGGACGAAGGCCGTCCCTATGTCATCTACCTTGTAGGAGTGCTACACTTTAGTCAAGTGAGATACAAAATTGATTTAGAGATTTTTTTGATTTTTGGACTGACGTTCACTATCTTTTTAATCTTATCGGGACTCCTACCATTTTGTAAGGCAGTAATTCAGAGGTTTAAACCTATGGTAGTGTTTACTGAGTTGTGCAGGCAGTGAACCGATTGTGCACGATTCTACCTAGGTGTTCTGGGGTTTTTGTGTTTTGGCTCTTCTTTGACTGCAGTTCATTTTAGTTAATATCAAGACAATCTAATAGTGTGATCTCAGTTTCTTGTTATTGTTACAAAGTTGTATCTGCTTGAACAAGGTGTTGTCTCTTTTCAGTGTATGTGCAAGGTTTGAATTTTTAGGTTTCTTCCTCCTCTTAACAATTTTAAATGTCCATCTAATACAGCCAGCAAGATTTTCTCAAGAAAGTTGTGGAAGTCAAGCCCAAGCGGCAAAAAGTTACCTAGCCTGAGTCAATTGAAAAGTCCTAGGAGTTGCACTTGAAAGTATCTCTTGTACTGAACATTTGCTTAATGTTATGAAAGGTATTTAGCTTGTTCTGATTCTATTTTGGGTGCACCTGTAAAGTCTATGCTTAACTCATTTAATTGGTTGTTTCGTTTGATTTCAAGTGATTAAATTTCGAGTCTCATGTGATCGGAAGGGAGGCTTGTGATAAGTTGTTTGCATGTGATTTTTTAATCAGTAATTTATGTTTGTTTCATCACATTATGATTCGTGATTAGGATGATTGACTTATGTGAGAATGAAGGAATTTGGTTTATGGGTTAGAAGGATGTCAAGGTTGAGTTTGTCTTGAAGGGATCTATGTTTATGGGTTTATGGGCGAAGTTCTGCAATTTTTGCTCTCTCTCTCTCTATAAATTTGTGAACAATAGCGGATGCTTCTGAAATCGGCAGGTTCTCAGGTACCTTGGAACCTGTGACAGGATAGGTTCCAGATTTTAAGGTATGCATGATATGTTTTAGTTTCCGAAAAATAAGAAACCTATACTAGTGGATAGGTCCCAGGTGGAAGCTACCCGAAACTTGGAACCGCTCACTCATAGTCTCCTTGACTCCTTCCTCCATATGCATGGGGAGCTCCCAGGCGCGAAGCTCATCACCGTCCTCTCTGAAACTCCCTCGCTCCCTGCCTCATCGCACGTTGCTCTAGCCGCCGAGCGCTATCGTCGCTTGAGTTGTTGCTTGAGTTGGGAGTAAAAGAGAAGTGGAGAGTGTGTTCTAACAAGTGGGCTCGCATGAGAGCGAACTGGATTTTTCTTCATATTCATTGTAAACATCCGTATACACTCATTAATTCTTAGTAGGTTCATAATACCTTGATTTATATAGGTGGTGCAGAGGATCATATCTTTATTTATTTATTTCTCTCTTTCTCTTTCGAAGAAAAGAACCATAAGCCATTATCCGTTACCTTTCCCTTCTCCCTCGCCATTTCATTAATATTTTCTCCATATACTTAGTATGTTCATAATTCCTTGATTGATAGGTGGTGCACAGAATCATATCTTTTAATCCCATCTCTCTTTCTATTTTAGAGAGGCATTTCCCTGTTACCTTTTCGCTTCTCCCTCGCCCTTTCATCATATTGTAGTTTGCCAAACTCCTAGTGACGTTTTGGCGCCTGTCTCCCCCATTCATCTCTAGGCATTTCTCTTTTGTTTGGAGTGAGAAGGAGGATGGTTGCACTCACGATTAGAAGGAATACATTGACCACATTTTGGAATGTGAACGACGTAGGAAATATTTTGACATTATCACTTGCACGTCCAGGATGGAGGCCGTCCCTATGTCATCTACTTTGCAGGAGTGCTGCACTTTAGTGAAATGAGGTATAAAATTAGCTTAGAGATTTTTTGATTTTCTTTGGATTGATATTCATTATCTTTTTTATCTTATTAGGACTCCACCGTTTTGTAGGGAGGTAATCTGGAGGTTTAAACCTCCGACGGTGTTTGTTGAGTTGTGTAGGCAGCGAAACGATTGTGCAGATTCTACCAAGGTGTTCTAGAGTTTTTGTGTTTTGACTCTTCTTTGCCCGCAGTTCATTTTAGTTAATATCAAGATAATCTAGCAGTGTGCTCTTAGTTTCTTGTTATTGTCATAAAGCCATATTTGCTTGAACAATGCATTATCTCTTTTATTGTATGTGCAAGGTTTAAAATTTTTAGGTTTCTTCCACCTCTTAATAGCTTTACATATCCATCTAACGTAGGCGGCAACATCTCCACAAGAAAGTTGTGGAAATCAAGCCCAAGTGGCAAAAAGTTTCTAGCTTGATCAATTAAAAAGTCTTAGGAGTTGCACTTGAAAGTGTCTCTTGTACTGAACATTGTTTAATTCTATGAAAGGCATTTACTGATTTCAATTCTATCTTGGGTGCACCAACAAAGTCTGTTACTTAACTCCCTTAATTTGTTGTTTCGTTTGACTTCAGATGGTTAGATTTGGGGCTCGTGCTTTCGGAAGGGAGGGTTGTAATAAGCTGTTTGCATGTAGTTTTTCATTGGAAATTTGTGTTTGTTTCTTCACATTATGATTTGTGATTAGGATGATCGACTTATGTCAAAATGAAGAAATTTGTGTTTATGGGTTAGAAAGATGCAAAGCTTGAGTTTGCCTTGAAGGAATTTGTGTTTATGTGTTTGTGAGTGAATTTCTGCAATTTTTTTCTCTCTCTCTGAATTTGTAAACAATAGTGGATACTTCTGAAATCGATAAGTTCTTAGGTATCCTAGAACCTGTGACAGAGTAGATTCCAAGTTCCAAGATATACAATGTAGGTTTTAAGTTTGAAAAATGAGGAATTGTATTAGTGGGTAAGTTCTAGGTGGAAGCTACTTGGAACCTGAAACCGCTCACTCCTAATCTCTTCAACTGCTTCCTCCGCCCGCATGGAGAGCTCCCAGATGTGGAGCTCATCACCGTCCTCTCTAGAACCTCCTCGCTCCTCCGCCTCGTCATATGTTGCTCTAGCCATTGAGCATTATCGTCTGAGTTGGGAGAAAAAGGAGAAATAGATAGTGTGTTTAGAGGATATTCTGACAGGTGAGCACTCATGTGTCATGCGGAGTAAACCTGATTTTTTTCTCCATATCCGTTGTAAACATCCGTACACACTCATTAATTTCAATGGTTCATATAAGTGGTGCGGATGATCATATCTTTTTATTTTCTCTTTTTCCCTTTCGAAAAGGAGAACTATAAGCCATTCGCTATTACATTTTCCCTTCTCCCTTGCCATTTCATTAATATTTTCTCCATATCCTATATAAACATCCGTACACACTCATTAATACTTGGTACATTTATAATACCTTGGTTGATAGATGGTGCACAAGATCGTATTTTTTTTATTCCCATTTCCTTTCTCTTTCGGAGAAGAGAACCATAAGTCATTTCCCTATTACATTTTTGCTTCTCCCTTGCCGTTTTATCTATTGCTATTTGCCAAACTCCTTGTGATGTTTTGCGGCCGACTTCCCCATTCATCTCCAAGCATTTCTCTTCTGCTTGGAGTAAGGATGATGATGGCTGCATTTACGATAAAAAAGAATACGTTGACCACATTCTTGAATGTGAACGATGTAGGAAAAATTTTGACATTATCATTTGCACCTCTAGGGACGCAGGTCGTCCCTATTCACCTACCTTGCAGGAGTGCTGCACTTTAGTCAGGTGAGATAAATTTGATTTAGAGATTTTTTTATTTTTTTGATTGATGTTCATTATTATTTTTTTATCTTCTCAGGACTCCCGCCATTTTACAAGAGGGATAATCCGAAGGTTTAAATCCCTAGCGATTTTTTTTTAAAAAAATTTAACAAAAAAGAGACAGCATTACCAGTAACAACATGTTTGACCAGAAAAGGAGTTCCTATGTTAAAGCCACCTCTAAGTGATCATGCAAATTATTTTTGGATTTATTTTATTAATATCTAGACTACTCCTCATCCTAATCTAATAAAAAATTAACAACTTGAGAATGAAATACCCAAGTAATTGAAAGCATCTATCTAAGTACGAAAATGTAAAATCAGTAACTCATCGGGTAAATTATCATAACAAAAATTGAGAAACATAAGATATGAGCGAGTAATGAATGAACATGGTATTGTTATTTAGTCTTGGGGCATAAAACCCCCACAAACTGGTTATTTCTATCAAAATGAGCTTAATTCTAATCGATTGGACTAAACTTTTTAATTGTACGATTTTAATTCTAATTGATTTTATTATTTAAATGCTTTAGGCTAGTAAAAACCTAAGTTGGGTGATTATTGAAGTAAACAATTACAATCATAAAACCGGAGTGGACATTGGTCTTCCACCACCACCATCTCCACCGGGAAGTCTCCTCCATTTGTCACTATCGCCCCACCCTTATGATGTCGGGTTCATTCATTTATTCAAATATTCAATCAAAAATAAGTGGCATGGGGGTGGCCTTTGATCACATGCAATTCGATTTTTCATAAACTCCATGTTTAATTTACTAAGAGTAGTAATGATCAAGCCCCACTTATATACATAAAACGGATGGCCATATTACTAATCACTAGTTAGAATTATTGGTCCCTTCTCATTTACATGTCAATTGACATAAATTGAGAGCATATTCATTCATCTAGAAATCACATGCGAGCTCTAATTAAAAATGCATTTAGGCCAAATAGTTTTGAACAAGCAACAAACAATTGAGCGAATCAACTTGGTCATTTATCCAAGTCCTCATTCAATGGAGAACTCTAATGATTTATCCATTGTATGATTCATGTGTTATTGAAAAGCTTATGAAATGTACTTCAATTTTGATTAAGACTACTATACCTCATCCGAGCCCGAAAATCCCCGTAATTAACAAATTGATCGATTGATCTGATTGCCCAAGATTGGATTCGATTTTAAAGCCGATTTTATAAAATATCAAATTATCATAAAAACACACCAAATTCAAGGGACGGCTTAGCTCTATTTGTGTTGTTGAACTTTTACGTTTTAAATTTTTACAAAATAATCACTCAACAATTCCAAAATAACTGATTTTTTTCTAGATGGTAGAATTTATTAGCTGTGTATGCCAGTTTCTGACCTTGTCCGAAATTTAAAAAATTGGATCCCTAAATTTATATCCATTCGCCCAAACATTTCATATTTACATTCGGCATGTTCTGAGCAAATTTCATGTTTTAATTTTTTTTTCAAAACATATCTGAAGCAATCTTGAAATTGCAAACTAAAAGTGGCTAACCTAGGTTCTAGAAAAACGAATCAAATATCAAATTTGATAGTCGTTTTGAATAGTGAATTCTGTTAATGAATGATATAGGAATTTTATTAAATTGGCACCAATAAAAATGTTAAGATCTTATCTTCAACTTTGATGAAGAAAGTTTTCTCGAATTCCCAATACAAAATATAAGAAAAAACGAATTTGAGATCTTATCTATGTTTATATGTTTATGGGTGAACTTCTACAATTTGAAATCGACAGGTTCTCGAGTATCCTAGAACCTGTGATAGGGTAGGTTCCAGGTTCCAGGATATGTAGGATAGATTCTAGATTTCGAAAAATAAAAATCTATATTAGCACATAGCTTCCAAGTAGAAGCTACTCAAAACCTAAAACTGTTCACCCCTAGTGTTCTTAATTACTTACTCCGCATATATGGGGAGCTCTCATGCGCGGAGCTCATCACTATCATCTCTAGAACTTTGTCACTGCTTCACCTCGCCGTACGTCGCTCTAATAGATAAGCGTTGTCGTTGCCTGAATTGTTGCCCGAGGTTGGAGGAAAGGAGAAGTGGAGACTGTGTTTCAGAGGGTAATCTAATAGGTGGGCTTGCATGCACTAGGCGAAGTGAACATGGATTTTTCTCAATATCAATTATAAACATTTGTACATATTCATTAATTCTCATAGGTTTATAATACCCTAGTTCATATAAGTGGTGCGGAGGATCATATTTTTTTTAATTCCCTTTTCTCTTTCTCTTTCAAAAAATAGAATCATAAGTCATTCCTCATTACCTTTTCCATCCTCCCTCACTACTTTATTAATCTTTCCTTTATAACTTTTGTAAATATCCATACACACTTATTAATCCTTAGTAGGTTCATAATACTTGATTGATAGGTGGTGCATAAGATCATATCATTTTATTCCCGTCTCTCTTTCTTTTTCGGAGAAAAGAACCATAAGCCATTTTATCATGTTACGGTTTGCCAAACTCCCAGTGTTGTCTTGTCGCCGGCCTCCTCCATTCATCTTTAAGCATTTCTTTTCTACTTAGAGTGAGATGAGGATGGTTGCATTTACAACTAGAATGAATATATTGACTACATTCTTGAATGTGAATAACGTAGAAAAAATTTTGACATTATCACTTACACCTCCAAGGACGCAGGGCGTCCCTATTTCATATACCTTGCAGGAGTGCTGCACTTTAGTCAAGTGAGATATAAAATTGATTTAGAGAATTTTTTATTTTTTAAATTGATGTTCATTACCTTTTTTGTCCTATCAAAACTCTTACCGTTTTATAAGTGAGATAATTCGGAGGTTTTGATTTTTTTTTTTAATTTTTTTTATCGAAAAAGAGACGGCACTGCCATGTAACAATATGTTTGATCGAAAAAAGATCGGAAAATGGGTTCCTATTTTAATGCCACTTTTAAGTGATAATACAAATTATTTTTGCGTTTATTTCATTAATGCCTAGATTACTCAAAATCCTAATCTAATAAAATAATTAACACTTGCGTATGAAACATTCAAGTAATTGGAAGCATCTACCTAAGTGCAAAAATGTAAAAGCAGCAATTTTTTCGGATACTTATCCAATTTATCATTCAATTAACAACCACAATGATTCATCGGATGATTCATGTGTCATTGAAAAACTTATGAAATATACTTCATTTTGATTAAGACTACATGACCTGATCCGGGTCTGAAAATCCCATTACTAATAAAATTAATTCGATTGCCCAACATCAAATTCGATTTCAGATCTAATTTTATAAATATCAAATTATTATAAAAAAACACACCAAATTTGAGGGATGGCTAACTCTATCTATGTTGTTGAACTTTTACATTTTAAATTTTCACAAAAATAGTCGTTCAACAATTCTAAAATGATTGATTATTCCTAGAGGTTAGAACTTGTCAGTTGTGTATGCTAGTCCTTAACATTGTCCGAAATTTATAAAATTGGACCGCTAAATTTTATACGCATTTTCCCAAACATTTCTTATTACAATTTGGTATGTTCTACACAAATTTTATGTTTTTAATGTTCTCCAAAAAAATATCTGGAGCTATCTTGAAATTGCAAACTGAAAGTGGCCGACATGGGCTCTAGAAAAATTGATTAAATATCAGATTTGATGGTCTTTTTGAAGGGTGAATTCTACTACACAAATGATGTAGGATTTTTATAAAATTGGCACCAATGAAAATATTAAAATCTTATCTTCAACTTTGGTGAAGAAAGTTTTCTTGAATTCCCAACACAAAAGATAAGAATAATCAAATTTGAGATATTATTTGTGTTAATGTGTTTGTGGGTGAACCTCTTTGAATTTGTGAGTAATAGCGGATACTTCTGAAATCGACAGATTTTCAGGTATCCTGGAACCTATAATAGGGTAGGTTTCAGATTTCACGGTATGTAGAGTAAGTTATAGGTTCTGAAAAATAAGGAACCTGTACTAGTACGTAGCTTTCAGGTTCCATGTGGAAGTTATTCAAATACTTATCCCTAGTCTAATTAATTGCTTCCTCCGCATACATGAGGAGCTTCCAGGCGCGAAGCTCATCGCCATCCTTTCTAGAGCTCCCTCGCTTCTCCATCTCATTGTACATCACTCTAGCCGCCGAGCGTTGTCATTGCTTGAGTTGGGAGAAAAGGAGAAGTGGAGAGTGTGTTTCAGAGGGTGTTTTGATAGGTGGGCCCTATGCGCTATGCTGAATGAGCCTGAATTTTCCTTAATATCCATTGTAAACATCCGTATACACACATTAATTCTCAGTAGGTACTGTCCCGACCCGATAGAATTTTTAATTTACGTTTCGATCGGGTGAACGGATTATCAGGTTAATTAAATTAACTAACCTAACGCGGACCCTCCCAAGCCCTACCGAATCGCAACTTTGGTTTTTGTTTAAATGATTTTAAAATTTAGAGTCCCCACTAATCATTCTTGGTAGGTCGATTAGAAAGCTAAATAAATTAGCGAGAGAACTAATTTATTTCTGCGAACCAGAGAAAATGAGTTCAGGGACTTGGTTACACTAGATTACTCTAACGCCCTTTCGGTACCATTTCATGAAAAATCATTTGGGGTGACTCGGAAAGATTTGGGTCAAACTGACCAGAAGGGTAAAATGGTCATTTTTTCAAGGATCGGGAATTGGAAATAGGTCAAACCAATTGAATGTGGTTATCTCTTATTTTCCATAATTTCTGAGAATTTTTCGAAATTTTTCGAGACAATTTACCCATAAAGGGAAAAATTGTCATTTCACGAAGAAATGGTAGTCAAAGTCACGAGATATGTGTCTGGTCAGTCAAGATTGACCATTTTCCATTTTCTGCAATTTTTTCGAATTTTTCGAGACCATTTGCCCATAAGGGGCGAAATCGTCATTTCGAAAATATCATGAAGGAAATTCATCAAAAATAGGATTGACCAGTCGAAATGGCCCGTTTCCTAATTTCTGAGATTTTTTTGAATTTTCTAAATTTTCTGAGACAATTTACCCATAAAGGAGTAAAATCGTCATTTTGGAAAGATCGGGATGGAAATTCATCAAAAATAGGATTGACCAGTCGAAATGACCCGTTTCCTAATTTCTAAGGCTTTTCTGAATTTTCTGAATTTTTTCGAGACAATTTGCCCATAAGGGGCAAAATCGTCATTTTAGAAAAATTAGGAAGGAAATTCATCAAAAATAGGATTGGCCAGTCGAAATAGCCCGTTTCCTAATTTTTGAGATTTTTCTGAATTTTTCAGAATTTATTATTATTATCTTTTTCATAGTTTTCTGATATATATTTTTAGGAATTTTCCAAATTTTTTTATTATTTTAATGTCATAAATATTATTTATTTCGAAATAGTGATCTGGGCCGGGCTTAAGCCCAGCCCCTCTCAAACAGCGAAATAGGTAAAGATTTGAAGCCCAAACGAAGATTTAAAAAAAGCAATACAAGTCAGCCTTGTCTAGTCTACACGCCAGCCCACAAAGTATGAGATCTATACAAAAAGGAATTCTGACAAACTAAGAGAAGTTATCTCTTTTTGTATTTTCTATTTCTTTTTCTCTGTTTTTTTTTACTCTTTTCTATTGTACTTTTACCCCCCCCTTTTTTTTATATATATATTTTTTTCACGTTGTCTTCCCCATGACTTTGCTCACAAAGTCTTCTTCTATTGTTTCCAAAATTTCAATGTCTTAAAGACGTGGGATGGTCCTGAAACCTTGAAGAATAAACTCATTGATGAGAATGAGTCATCAGACTCTACAGGGGCATCGTAGGATAAAGCCACATGTAATATCTAAGAGACCTCATTGATTCACATAAACTAACAAAGCGACGGCAACAGTAAACCCACCCAACTGTTAAAAAAAGAAGAACAGTGGGAAACACCAAAACCATATTCTTAACTCCACAAAAGAAACTACCACCGCGGGACACGATAAGATGTGGGAGTCCGCACCTACGGTGAACTCGAGAGGCAGCGGATTGTTGCCGCAGGGGTTCCAAATTGGTCCACTTGGGGCTCACGTTAGCTAGCAACAGGAATGCAGACGAAGAAGAAAGAACCTTGTAGGAAATACCCGCAAGAAATAAATGAAAAAAAAGCTTAACCCGCTTTCCACGAAGATACCCAGCTTTCCCTTTGTTCTCGAGGAGATATTTTTGGCTTTTATCGGCTTCAATTCGGGGGAGACGAATGTGGAAGAGCTCGGACCCAGCGAAGAGGCACGTCGTTGGAGGCAATGACGACGAGATCGGCGTCGATGCCGACCCTCGCGAGCGATCTGACGAGGACGCGCGTTGCCACGTAAAAATAGTAGTCCCTTGGCGTCCCCATGTACATCGTTGTCGCGTAGGCGTTCCGCCCGGGCGCCGCGGTTTCCGGCGTCGCCATCGTGGCCGCCGCCACTAGCAGCGCGAGCAACAAGAGCCTATTCAGCAGCAGCCCGCCGCCAAGAGCTCCGATGACCCGTCACCGAAATTCCATAACGGGTTCTTAAAGGACTCCAACGCGATAAAAAAAAAGGAAGGCGTCGGAGAAGAAGTAGCGGAGATGGTGGTGCTAAAGGGGACCCTGAGGAAGAAAGAACCAGTCTTAATTGGCATTCTTCTCGGGAGGAGTCCCCTCCCCTATTGTCGTGCCTTCTTTTTCTCCAAAAATCTAGCTTCCTCCTTTTTTTTAGTTCTGGAACTCGGCCATCTCCCGAAGCACCAGCAGCTGGTGCTCCTTCACAGCCTCCTTCCTCCCGCGCTTTTTCTTCTTTTCTTTCCTTATTTCCTCCCCGTCTGTCCTCGTGGGGGTGATCATTATGTCCAGCATTATAAGCATGTCCCCCTCCTTTTCTTTCTTTTTTATTTATGATGGTGCCCCCCCCCATTCTCTTTGCTCAGTGGACGTGCCGGCCCCAATCTAAAGAGGAAGACCATGCTTTTTGTCTTTTTCCCTTCGGTTTCTCTCCACTCCTCTTTTAAATGCTCCACCGAAAGTTCCCTAAAAAAATTCCTCCACTCACTTGATATCCTCTGCTTTTGCTTCTTGTTTATTTCCTGAATATGTGATCCAGCAACATGTCTGACATGGCATCACGGGAGAAAACCTTGAGCTGCCTCCTCTTCGTTGTGTCGCTTGAGAATTGAAATGCTCGAGGATGGAATGCCAAGATCCTCGATTGTACCAATCGGTTCTGGGATTTCTTCCACCTATTCTCTAAGGATCTCACCTCACTCTCTTCCAATCTCACGACCTTGATATGTTCTTTCCCCCGGTATTGGACTTGCAGCAAAACAGAATGATCCAGCAGAAGTTGTTTCGCCACTTGACGTCGTCCCTGAATCTTTGCAATTCTAAGCTCAACATTGAAAGCAATTGGACCAAAACGCAATATGGGGCATTAGAGGACAATGTCACGACTCCAAAAATGCAAAAATAAAAAAATTACGGAGCTAAAATGAATTTTTTTAAAAAAAAAATTTCAATTAATCTGAAAATGGGATTAACAAAGTAATTCCCGATTTCAGATTAATTTTTGCAGATTTTCTTTGACCAAAATGAAGAGAAAGTTAAAAAAAAATACTGACTATTTTTTCATATTTTTGTGACATCAAATGCAATTTTATTTTCAAATATTTTCCTAATTTCTGAAATATATTAAAAAATGCAAAAAATATGAAATTTTATTTTTTGATCAAAATTGGTTCCCTAGGCTTGGCTAAGGCTTCCAAAGTTGATTTTTCAATTTTCTCATTTTTTCTTGATTTTTTTATTAATTTTTGAAAATAAAAATGCCGAAAAATACTAAAATCATTTTTTGGTCAAAATTGGTTTCCTAGGCTTGGTCAAGGTCCCCAGAGTTGATTTTTTTAATTTTTTGAATTTTTATGAATTTTCTATTAATTTTAAAAGAGAAAATGTGATTAAAAATCAGGTGTCAACATGTACATAATACCTTGGTTCATATAGGTAGTGTAAAGGATCATATCTTTTTTTATTTCCTTCTCTCTTTATCTTTTGAAAAAGAGAACCATAAGTCATTCCTCATTACCTTTTCCCTCCTCCCTCGTCATTTCATTAATGTTTTCTCCACATCCTTTGTAAATATCTGTACACACTCATTAATCCTCAGTGGGTTCATAATACCTTGATTGATAGGTGGTGCACAGGATTATATCATTTTATTCTCATCTATTTTTCTATTTTGGATAAGAGAACCATAAGTCATTTTCTCGTTACCTTTTCTCTTCTCCCTTGCCATTTCATCATGTTGCGATTTGCCAAACTCCCACTAAAGTTTTGCCACCGACCTGTCCCATACATCTCCGGGCATTTCTTTTTTGTTTGGAGTAAAGATGAGGATGAAGATGGTTGCATTCGCAACCATAAGTAATACATTAACCACATTTTTAAATGTGAATGACGTAGGAAAAATTTTGACATTATCATTTGCACTTTTAGCTGCACAAGTCGTCCATGTTTCATCTATCTTGCAAGAGTGCTGCACTTTAGTCTAATAAGATATAAAATTGGTTTAAAGATTTTTTTAAATTTTTTTGAATTGACTTTCAATATCTTTTTTGTCTTATCAGGACTCTTGCTATTTTGTAAGAGGATAATCCAGAGGTTTAAACCTCCACCTGCTTTTTTTACTTGTTTTTATTGAAAAAAGAGACGGCACTACCGTATAAAAACATGTTTGACCAAAAAATGAAGTCCTATTTAAAGCCACTTCTAAGCGATCATGCAAATTATTTTTGTGGTTATTTCATTAATGTCCAAACTACTCCTAATCTAATAAAAAAAATTAACACTTCCGAATGAAATACCAAAGTAATTGAAAGCATTTATTTAAGTGTGAAAATGTAAAACCAGCAACTCATTGGGTAAATTATCACAACACCAATCGAGGAATCTGAGACAAGAGCAGGTAATGAATGAACATGATATTGTTATTAAGCCTCGAGGCATAAAACTCCCATAAGCTGATTATTTCTATTAAAATGAGCTTAATTCTAATCAATTAGGACTAAATTTTTCTAATTATACGATTCTAATTCTAATTGATTTTATTATTTAAAAGCACTACAATAGTGAAAACCTAAGTCTGGTAATCATTGCAGTAAACATAAACTATTACAAACATAAGACCAGAGTGGACATCAGTCTTCCACCACCACCGTCTCCATTAAGACGTTTTCTCCATGAGTCACTGTTGGCCACCACCTATTTGTGTTGGATTCATTCATTCATTCAAATATTCAATCGAGAATAAGTGGCATGGGGCGGCCTTTGATCACATGCAATTCGATTTTTCCTAAACTCCATGTTTAATTCACTAAGAATAATAATGATTAACCCCCACTTGTATGTGTAAAATGGAGGACCGATATTACTAATCGCTAGTTAGAAACTTAGAATTATTGATCCTCTCTAATTTACTTGTCGATCGACATAAATCGCAAACCTATTCATTCATCTAGAAATCACATATGAGCTCTAATTAAATATGCATTTAGGCCAAATAGCCTTGAACAAGCAACAAATAATTGAGAGAACCAAGTCAGCTACTTATCCAAGTCATCATTCAATTGACAACCATAATGATTTACCCATTGAATGATTCATGTGTCATTGAAAAGCTTATGAAATGTACTTCAATTTTGATTAAGATTATTAGACCTGATTCGAGCCCAAAAATCCTGTAACTAACAAAATTGATCCGATTGCTCAAGATTGAATCCGATTTCAAAGCTGATTTTATAAAATATCAATTAATAATAAAAACACACACCAAATTCGAGGGACAGCTAGCTTTATCTGTGTTGTTAAACTTTTATGTTTTAAATTTTCACAAAATAGTCATTCAACAATTCCAAAATGACTGATATTTCCTAGAGGTTAGAACTTGTTAGTTGTATATGTCAGTCCTCGATCTTGTCCAAAATTTACAAAACTAGACTCCTAAAATTTATATCCATACGCCTAAACATTTCATATTTACAATTTGGCATCTTCTGAACAATTTTCTTATTTTTAATTTTTTTTCCAAAAAAATCCGAAACTATCTTGAAATTGCAAATTGAAAGTGGCTAACGCAGGCTCCAGAAAAATAAATCAAATATCAAATTTAATGATCGTTTTGAAGAGTGAATTATACTAAACAAATAACGTATGATTTTTATGAAATTGAAACTAATGAAAATATTGAGATCTTCTCTTCAACTTTGGTGAAAAAATTTTCTCGAATTCCCAAACAAAAGATAAAAAAAAATATTGAAGAGCCGACTAGGCTTCGGTAGATTTGAATTTTTTCAGACTTAGATAAACAACTCTAAACTCAAAATCAAGCAATCCTATGACCATTTCCAGCACATGCAACACTATGAACATCACTCAACATCATATAATATCGTTAAATATTTTCCTAGTACCATAGAACAATATTACACTAAATTCTAAGCAATTAGGTATGGATTTAGCAAGCTATCGCTACACCAAGCAAGTTTAATGAAATTATAGTTGATTCAACCTACTTTCAGGTTGTTTTGTTGATGATTTATCTTGATACATAGCTGTTGTTCAATAGAAAATATAGTGAAATCAATGGAGAATCTATACTAATATATAATCTAATTCATAGTAAAGAAGAAGAATGCCTAGTTCTGATTTTGCTACTAAAATTGCTAGAGAGTAATCGCGTATTGAGCATTGACGAACTGAGCGATGATATTAAACCGACCACCCATTCTACAGGAGGAGAATCGAGAATTGATTGCAAACGATAGTGTCTACATAGACTAGCCACTAATGATAGTGATGATGTGGTTTGTTTCCATGAATCTCCAGGTTCATTGCAGACTTTGGAGGATTGGTGAAAATTCTCTTCATTCCCTGCTCTTTTCATAGAATTTCTAAAGTGACGCTTTGGATTCTGTTGGCCATGGTTAGAGATGGAGTCAGTGGAGAAGTTTCTAGGTGAGAATTTTGTGGCAAAATTCCCAGAGAGGGAATGAGTGAGAGAGAGATTTCTTAGGCTGAGAGTTGGTGGAGATCCTCCACTTCAATCAGCAAGAGAGAAAATCTATGAGAAAAGAAATTATTAATAGAGAGAACTTGTGAGAATTCTTGTATGAGCTTTGAGAGAGAAACCATCAGAGAGAATTAGTGAGTTTGAGACTGAATTTTCCAAAGTTGTTCTTTGGTTATCTTCACATTTGAGATATAATGTTTGTCCCATGATTGATCCATTGGCTCATGTGAACACTTGGTGAACAAGAAAGATGGATTTACATATTTGAGGTGACATGTTATCTTAGATGGCCATGAGCACATGCTAATGAATGGCTAAGATTAGATTATTTTATTAATGCAATGGCATTTTGTTCATCATTGACTCTAAAGAGCAATTTGGAATTGAAAAAAATAGCTTGAAATTATGGTCAATAATATTCCCATAATCAAATGTCATGAAGAAAAGAAAACTTAGAAAACGTCTAACAATTGACGAATTTTGGTTTTGACTAATCGAAATTCAAAGCTCTCAATTTGGGGAAAAGTTAGAAAAAGTACACCTCAAGTGCCAAAACTTGTATACGGCGTGCACTTTAGTGCCAAAACTTTCAAAACGTTCACTTTAGTGCCAAGTTTGAAGAAAATTGTGCACTTCAGTGCCAATCCGGCCAAATGAATTACGTGAATTTTTCAATTTATTTTATTATCTTATGTGACAAATTTTTAGAAGTAGTTGCCATGGTGGAAATCTGACGTTGCTTGTGCAATGGCAAAAATGAAAAATGATGTCGCTCGGTCATCGTTGTTGGTCTCCAGTCCACCGTCACTTGCTCCCCATCGTAAAGCCGCCACCATCGTTTTCTCACTTCAACGGCCCCCTTGTGGAGTCGCCGTTGTCACTCCCTCATTGCCGTCCCTCGCTGGTCGCAATTGCTCGCTCGTCGTCGTTGCTCGCTCACAGCCGTCCCTTGCTCGCCGCCTTTGCTCATTCACGGTCGTCCCTCGCTTGCTGTTGTCGTTCGCTCTCCGCTGTCCCTAGCTCGCCACCATCGTTCGCACGCTATTGTCGCTCGCACGACACCATCGCTCGTATGCCACCGTCCCTCACACGCCGTCATGTGTTAGGATTTGTAATTTAGGGTTGAATTTGAAAATTTAGGGTTTGTAATTTGGAAATTTAGGATTTGTAATTTGGGGATTTAGGGTCTATGTTTGGATGAATTCAGCTTCAACGATGTCGTTTGCTCTTTAAATTACTAAGTCGGCTTCTGGTAAGCCACGTCGTCCTCCGGTGAGCCACGTCGTCCTCCACGTAGACTTTCCAACGAGCCACGTATGCTTCAAATGGAACTTGGCACTGAAGTGAACAATTTTCAAAAAACTTGGTATTGAAGTGAACGTTTCGAAAGTTTTGGCACTAAAATGCACGCCGTACACAAGATTTGGCACTTGAGGTGTACTTTTCCTGGGAAAAGTCATTTTTCGACCATTTTTTGTAAAATTGATGACGCCAAAATCAAATTGGGGTCCCTTACCAAAAAAAAATCAAATTGGGGTAGAAAAAAGTCGATTTGACTCATTTTTCAAGAAGACGGCCAAGGGTTGACTTTTTGAAAATTAAGTACAAATGGCACAAAAATGGTGTGCTCATGTAAGAAAAAAGTATTAAAAGATGCTCAATGACTCTTTTTGGTTCGGAAACAAGTCTTGTTGCAATCAAAAACCCTAATCACCTGTTTTCATCTTTTAGTAGCTTGTTGATTAAAAATCAGGTGATAACAATATGATCTAACGCGTCAATGTAGAGGTAAAACGATGAAAATGTTGAGGTTTCATTACACCTAACGAATGGATGGGTTGGGTCAGAGTTTTGGTTAGGTTGTAAATAGGCTGACTCAAGTAGGCCCATTTAACCCGCTTATTACAACGCAAATCTAATTACCCATATTCGATCCGATTGAACTCATATTATTAAGACACTTCCATGTTAATCCAATCTAAGAAAATTTGTATCCAAATTAAGGTGAGAGTGGGAAGTGAGTGAGCGTCAGATCAAATGAGGGCGAGAGAAAACGAAAAAAAAGTTAAATATGTGAATTGAGTAATGACCTATTTGTGATCCATTTATGACACATGTATTGTATATAACTAATCCATAAAACAACTCAACATATCGTATATGAATTTAAAAATGAGCTTATGTTCAAGAAGCTAAGAGCTACAGGCTATGATAAGGACCGGAAGCTAAAGTGTTCCTGGTCATTTTTCGTTGAAGAAAGGATTAGATTGCTCTCAAAACTGTTGAATTGGTGAAGGTTATGGCCTAGATGTTGGAATCCAATGTGGAACTTCAGATATTTAAGTAGTGTAAAGAGAGATTTCGGATTAAACTAGGTTAATCAACTACTTCGGATTGTCTTTTTTTTTTTTGTCGAAAAAAACACTCATATAACTATAATATTAAGAGTCGCCACAAAAGGAGCCCAAAACTAGGGCATCAAGACAAAGAAAATTTCAAAGGGATTGAGGGGGGCTAGAGATCCAATCCATCGAAACACAATTTATCTCGTGTGATTTTGCCAACCAGTCAGTGGCCAAGTTTATCTCTTGGTTGCAATAGGTGATCAAAATATAAGCATCCTAGGCCAGTATATTTTGGGCTTCCAAAATAAGTGCCGCAGCCTCTCAACCCAAGATTTCTTTCTCGTTAACTTGCTGAACTAAAGTACAATTATCAGACTCAATAGATCTCTTCGTCCTTCTCTCACGTCTAAACTCAAGAACCTTCAACTTCAGAAACTTTCGGGCTTCCAAAAGCATTGTCGCCTTGACTTGGAATGGAGCACAAGATCGGATCATTTCAATTCCCGTCCAAGTTTTTCAAAACATCGGCAGTGGCTCCACCTGAAAAGGTACCATTAACAGAGGCGTTGATGTTTGGCTTCAATTTACTTCTCGTTGGAGGTATCCATTTGAGAGGTGAGATTACCTCTTCCTTAGTAAATTTTAGATCTCTACTAACCGATTTGCTATAATTCCTCAAGATCATTTTTGCTTCGAGAGTTAGATTCTCTGCATTAACCTTTTTCCCCTGAATATAGCGTTGTTCCTCCTTATCCAGATCCTTATCCAGACGCACCATAGGATAGCTGCTGTCCTTTCAAACTTGTGTGGTGTGTTGTAGTTCTCGAGTTGAGTCTGGAGCCATATATCCATTCGTGTACTGTTTTTGTGGGTTTTTTTTCGGGGGGGGGGGGGGGGGGGGGGGTTGTTATGGCCAGAGGTGCTTTATTCTGACCAAATCTATAGTCCAAGGACAATAGAGAAATATGTCTTCTATAATTTCCACCTGAGTATCACATGAGGGACATAAAGGGTGGGGTTTATCTTTCGTCTGAACAAGTTTTCTCGGGTGGGTAGAGCATTTTGGTAGAGTTGCTTAATGAAAATACGAATTTTCGGGGGTTGCTGAGCTTTCCATATCCTATTCCAGAGTGTTCGAGATGGCTAGAGAGAAAAAGACGCTTGTTCAATAGTTTTTGCCTAATATTTCTCCCTATTTTTGTTGTAGACGTTTTCACAGTGAAAGATCCATCATGTTTCTCATTCTAGACTAGCTTATCTGTCTTTAAGAGGGGGCTAATAGGGATCGAGAGAATTTCCTCGACGACCTCCTCATCAAAGTACAATCTAATTCTGTTTTCGTCCCATTTTGCGTCCTATTTTGAAATCAGATCAAACACTCTTAAAGGATCATTTTTGTTTGATGGGCCGCCAATTAATCCCCTCTTTAGCCATAAGTCTTCCCTTATGCTAACCTTTTCTCCATTTCCAATGGACCAAATGGACCATCTCAGTGATCCCGCTATAGCATCCCTTCCATATAAGATACTCTGCCATCCCCAAGAAGACCCGTTGCCTTTCACAGCTTGCAAGAAATTTCTTTCAAAATAACATAAGCCATTCAATATTCTGCTCCAAGGAGAATTCTGAATTGGATTAGCCTCCAAACTTGCTTTCCAAGCATAACTTTGTTAAAAGTAACAAGATCTTTGAAATCAAGACCTTCGTTATCCTTTCTCACCTTCAATGTTTCCAACTACTTCGGATTGTCCAGTGACAAAGAAAGAAATGGGTTTGCGCTTGAATGGAAGTGATGAAGTCGCAAAGAGGGAAGTAGGGCTCGGATATTCCCCCTTTTAAAGAGTTGCTTGTACTAAAGCTTGAAGGTGGAGATCAACTAAAGGGTGGGCCATTGATAAAGAATCCATTCCAAAGCACAATGCTAGCAGATGGCGAGCCTCCACTTTTCTTTTTTTCTGGTATGTCGCTCCGAACAGAGCGAATGAAGAGAGATCCAACCTAATTGAATATCCTTCGCCCGTTATCTCCTCATCTTCCTATTTATAAGCCACAGCTCACTTTGACATTTCCACCAATTTCCCATAGAATCTCCGGGGCTTTCCTAGCCACTATAATTTTTTTTTTAATCTTCTTTGTCTGAAAATAATTTTGATTTGCTTCACCTATGAGAATTTCCACCAATTCTTCTTTTATTCATCAAAGTTCATCCTAATCCCCGTCGAGATTATTGCCTTAGCGAGATTACTGCCTTAGCCCTGTCCTATCATTTATATAATGGGGTTCGTCATTTATTGACGGATTTCTCGGGATTTCCCTTTCAAAAAAAATTGACTTTCTTATCTTATGAAATCTTTATTTATTATTAGCCTTGATAGCTCTCTTCTTTAAAGCTTATGCCGTAGAAGCTGACATGAGGCTATTGGCCTTTAATCTTGCATCTACCCTGTCTTCTATCTTTAAGCTTTAAGGCAGGGCTCAAGCATTGGTACCCACCACTAAAAACCGTACATTGGCGATTCAGTGACGATTACATGATTTACCCATTCAAAGCAACTTACCCCCGAAGGTTCAGTCAGCGACTCTGGTCCGCACTTTCCCTGACTGGTTCGACAAGGATATGATGCCGCGAAAGCATGGCCGCCCCTCCCATCTTTGAGCAATTCCTCTAATCAGCACGCATAGCTCGATTCCGATTCCGAATACGCAAAGATGGAGAGAAAAGGGTGCCGGTTGTCTATCCATGACGCCTATTGTGATGAGCGCGCATGGCATTTGGCCAAATCCCAATCAACTTATTATGGGGGTTTGATCAAGTTCAAGCCTGAGCGGCGGCTGATTTTTATAACCCGGGTGATTCCTTCAGCTTGCACTGTTTGAATCAAATGGAATCTTCCTTGGCGTCTAGCCAAGCAACTTCCATTGGTGCCCAAGAAGTTCAAGGAATCACGAAAAATTTCGAGCGAGTTATATTTTTACCGACTCAATTTCCAAAATTAATGGAAGGAGAAGCCGATTAAGCCTAGTGGACCATGATTATGAAGCCGTCAATCGGGGCCATAACTTGACTTTAGCCCACGGAACCCCTAAAGCTAATCGTGCTCAAAAGCAATCTGGTTCAGCTTCCGCTGATTCTTCATGCTTTTTGAATCGAACACACTGAGTCGAACAGACGGATTGAAATGGGATGCAGTACATGCAATTTGTTACGATGGCACAGTATCTATATCTAAGGGGCAAATCACAGTGGACGGATGAACTCGTATGCATACGAGTTCACCAGTCACGAGCTAAGAATACGGTATAAAAGGTCGATCGATTAAAGTCAGATTCTACGGTAAAATCATCGATTTCAGGCCACAGATCCACCGTTACCAGGGCTGGAACCCGCCATCATCCTCTTGAACTCCTCGAAGTTGACTTTCCCATCGCCGTCCTTGTCCACCGACTGGATCATCCTCGCGCAGTCCTGGCGGGAGCACTGGGCGTTCAGCCGGTGAGCACCAGGTGCAGCTCCTCCGCGGAGATCAGGCCGTCCTTGTCCCGTCGTACAGGTCGAAGGCGTCGCGGATCTCCGCCTCCGCGGAGGAGGAGCCGGACCGGCAGAAGGCCGCGAACTCGGCGCGGCTGATGAAGCCGTCCTTGTCGGCGTCGATGTCCTCCATGGCGCGGCGGATGTCGGCGGGGGAGGAGTCTGATCCGGTGGCCGAGAGGACGCCGGAGAGCTCGGCGGGGGAGATCTTGCCGTCGGCGTCGGCGTCGAACTGGTTGAAGACCTTCTGGAGCTCGCGCTCGCTCGCGTCCTTGAGGCTGAGGCTGGGAGGCTTGGACGCCATGACGAGAGAGCTTCGATTCCGATGGAGACGAGAGAGTCAGAGAGATGTGGAAGACGAAGACGATGGAGACTGCCGGAAATCGCTGCCAATTTTAAAGTAACGTAAATTCTTCGGCCGTATATTCAAGTCAGAGCTTCTTCTTTGAAAGGACACCTGTCGCTAGTCACGTGGTACGTGTCGAGTGGTCCTCACGCAATGCATTGACATCAACGTAAGAAATCGTCCACGTGTATTACTTTTAGATATGATAAAATTTTAAAAAATAAGTGTGCCGACGCTCACGCTATACCATAAATTCTAAAACTTTCAAAAATATATATATAATTAAATATTTAAAATTATTAAATTAGTACAACCAATTCTTTTCATTTACTTTCGTCTAATTTGATTGAAGAAATATGCTGACTTGACTTTTTTTTAATATTATTCTCACTTCTTACGTTGTAAAAAATGAAGCGTAAAATTAAAATGACGTCGTTTTTAATCCAAATTTTTTCCTAAATTTAATTTAAATGAATTAAAAAGATAGGTAACTTTTTTTTATAAAAAGAAACTCAGGCATCGCCACAGCAGCCCCACCATCGACAGTGGCTCGCTTGCATTCAACCAGGGTTGTTACATATATAATTTAAATTTAGCTTATTCCAATTTAAACGAAATAAAATCTGGTTAAAAAATCAGATTTGGACCAAATGACATAATTTCAACTTTGTGTTTTATGTTTTAGCCATATCAGTGCCAAAAAAGAAAGTAATAAAAAAAATCACATCAATTTTTTTTTTTTGGTTAACCAAGCTTAACGAAATTGATAAAAGGTCTTCATTGCACTAGGATTCAATTGCACCTTCGTGTGGTAAAGGTCCAATTCAATTCCTTGATAATACGAAACGGTTCAATATCGTTTCTCTATCAATACAAGTGTGGTGACGAGACTTTCAATTCGTTAAGGTTGAACAATGGATAGGGAAAAAAAAAGTTAGATAGTGTAATCCGCGTAAGATATTCATCTAAAACTAGAATACAGTTCACATCAACCAAAATTGAGGAAAACGTTCTCCTCTTGCACCAGTGGTCAAAAACTAGAATACAAAAGAGAAATGGAGGCGATATTGAAACACTCACAGTGACGGCCGCCGAACCAAGGCGTGGCTTGCGCAGGCGACTGCACTGGCATGATCGGCGCACGAGCAGTGCACTACATGAGCAGCCAGCCCCAGGGAGAAACTGCCGGGGGGACCCTCCCACGTGAAAATGGTGATGAGACTCAATTCATAGTCCACACTCCGTAGCTCCAGTAATGCCATGGTGCGACCATGTATGTTAGGGCATTAAACCCACGCCTCAGGATCGCTATATGGAAGTAATATCTGTCATATCAAAGTATTTTCTGTTGTATCCCTACGAAGTTGAACCACACCAAGAGCATTGTGCAGGAGGGATATTGAATTACGTGGAGATGATGAATATAAAGTGCATCTGTCTACATATGTGGCACGAGCATACAAGGAAAAGCAGCCAATCATTGACATCAGACTAGACAAGTACTTAAGTACCTGAGATCGTCATGCCTCTCTTTGCCAGCACAACGATGGCTAAGAATTCAATGCACTCAAAATTGAGCAACTCAAATTCCTTTGATCAATTATAACCATCTGGGCTGCTGAGCAAAACATGATTTGCGATGTGTCACCCGCATTGCCGCATAAGGAATAAAAATCCCTTTGCTACCTCTGTTTGCTCTTGCTTCAAAATGGGATGTTTTAACATTGACTGGCTTCTTGTTCTGCTTTCCCTACATTGGTGGAATTTCATGTTCCTGGAGAAAATAATCAAATTTGGATGAGATGATCCACAATCAAGCATGGATTTTTTTTTTTTTTCTGGTCGAAGTCGAGCATCACTTCACTGGTAACAGATGCACGTTTACTGATGTCAGCTCCGTCACATGTGCAGCTTGATAGAGCATCAACCCCAGTAATGCTTAAGTTAGTCAACGTTCTGTAACTAAACTCGGGGCGTGACTAGCATAAATTTGTCAGACTGAGGACAAAATGACGAATCTATCACACACAATGCCCAGAGAAGAAGCAGATAATAGCTCGAGCAAGGTAAGTGGATAAATGACAGCAGCAGTCCGAACCCCAGGAAGTTGAGGAGCAGCTGGAGTTGATCGTTGAAAGACTTCGTTCACAAGAGAGGCAGCACAGAGAGTTAAAGAAGTCAGATTCCTTCGCTAAATATTCTAATATGCAAAGGCAAAGGCCATCAGCCCATAATACCATCAGTTCGGTTTCATTTTATATAAGCACAGTGGACCTAGCAGCCACAATCTGGTCATACAACAGACATCCTTTCATAAGCATCTCTCTGGCATTCAGATGCATCAGATGCTTCAGTGACGCTTCCACAGGTAAGTACGGGGAATAGATGAGATCCAGTAACGATCTTATGCCAAACCAGCAAACCTTTTTGAATACTTTCTTGATAACATCATGAGTATTTAAACCTTTCTTCCCTGATCAACTCAGGCAGACTCCCTTCAAATTGTGATGTTGAATCCTCAGAGTAAGATTGCGCTTCCACACTGCATGTAACTTGTCAAGAGTCCTCCATGTAACAGCATCAGGAGCTAGACCATTCTTCTTCATTTCGCCGAGAATTGATAAGCTTCTCTTTTCAACCCTAATTACAGGCTTATTAATCAGAATGTTGTAGCAAAAAATATTCGGAGAAACCCCAGAGTCTACCAGTTCATATAGAAAATGACAAGCCCCGTCCAGAATCCACCTGATAGACAAATTCCTTTGAGTAGGCTGCATACACGTGGTGTCATGCATTTGGACGGCCAGATAACATCGTCCCATAACCTTTTAGCTTTGTCTTACTTGATTACATTTACATAGACCATCAACTATAATGGAATAGGTCGTGCAATTTGCAGCAACAACGACGATTTTTCATGCTACTATGTATATCTTCTGCTTCCTTTACTTTACTAAGTTTGAACAATCCACGAAGAACTGCATTGTATGTCACGACAGAAGGTTTAGTTTTTTCACAAGAATAGCATGACGTAATAAGGTCTAAAGCTGCCTGGGATTTTCCAACATCCAGCAAACCAGAAATAACTGTAGTGAATGTCAAGCATCTGGAGCACAGAATTTACCCGTAATCATATCATGTACAATTTTTAGGCATCTTCCACTCTCCCAGTCTTGCAAAACCATGATGACCGTGTTGAGGCTATAACGTCGGGCTGACAATTGCTTTGAAGCATTGAAACGAGCACATTTAAGAGCTCAGTTGGGGTATTCATGAGACAAAAGAGCTCTCAGATAAATGTTATAGACTCTTGTCCTTTGCACACCTTCCTTATTCAGCATAACCTGCAGGACTTCCCGCCTTGGGAAGGTCAGATTCCTGGCAAAGAGCTTCGACTAGAACCTTGTAAGTATACTCAGAGGGCAAGTAACCAAACTCAACCCTTCCTTTAACAACTGGTAAGCTCTCATTCAAGCACCCTGCTTGCTAAGACCATGAACGATAGAATTGTATGATGTTAAAACTTGGCGACAACCCTCGCTTCCTCATTATATAGATGATCCTTGAAGCTCCATGATCCTTCTGGCTTTACAAAGAGAACTATCATCTGCCCATATGCATGCTCCTCCGTGACAGCTTTCAGGCCTTGAGGCATGCTCTCCGCAACTGAAACACTTCAGCGAAAAACCCTTCTCTGCACAAAAGAATCGATAAGATGCGCAAAAGCAGCGTTGCTCACGAACAAGTCCTCTTCGCATTTCATTACCTCCCAGAGCCTGAGAATCAATTCCCTCGCCCTCTCCCCATCTCGCCGTCGAAGAAAACCACCGACCAACGCACTATATGTAGAGTAATTTGGGCCCTTATTACCTTGTCATCCATTTCATCAAACAGTGCTGTGCGCCCCTCACGTTGACCACCTTACAATACCCATTGATTCAAAGTGGTGTGTGGTAAGAACGCAGCATCGACTATGCCACCAAGCTCTTCATACCAGAACAATATGCCCCCCATCCGGTGGGAAATACAGCACACTGATCAATAAAGCGGTTAAAATTAGGCAAGGAACCCACGTAACAAGGCTGACACAGCCAAACACCTTAGACCGAGCGTGGCCATGTGGGTCGCGGAGAATCGACGCTCTAGCAACGACGTGTTGAGGTTACGCTCGTCCGGGACGACATAACCAGCGAAGCAGGAGACGAACCGACGGCGGGCCTCCTCGGAACCGTTTCGCGGTCGCAGAGCAGCGTGAATCACGATGCTAAGGTTGAGCGACTCGGGTCGGTAGCGCGAAAAGACGGAGGTGGCGAGAAGGCGGAAGGGCTCGTCGACGTTCGGCGGGGTGGCAAGAGATCGTGTACTCTTGGTCCAGAACGACCGGTTTGATACGCACACTCGGTCGAGCTCATGCTCTAGAGACGTAGTCATGGGGTGGGGGTGAGGGTGGTGGCGTTGGATGAATGGATTGGAGGCGCGTGTTCGCGAGGTGACTGTAAGAAGAGCGAAGGACGAGGGAGCCTGGAGAGATGAAAGTTGATTCCTGGGGTACTGCGAAATCGTAGCTCGGTTCGCATGATTTGCTTGAAGCTTGGACGTGGTAGAACAGGAAGCCAAAGATGATCGACGTCGTTCTGACAAATGCACATCGCCGCGGAACTAAACACACTTTAAGTGATAAACCCAAGTCGATGAATTCTTTTATTTTGATAAATCAGTTAACTAGTTATTTTATCATGACATCATTTTTTCGATCGGGCATTCTTTTCCGCATTTGTTTTGGTCAAATCATTATATTTTCTTGATTGAAAAACGCCTTTATTGAGTCAACTTGTAAGCTATAAAGCAAACAAAGCCGATGTAGTATCCTCTATCCCCACGTAGAACGATAAAAAAGGGCACGTCGAACAAAGCAATGTAAGAGGGAGGAAAAATGATATCAAAAAAGTCAAAAAGTATTTATTAATAGAGTCAACGTAAATTTTGGGATTGTGCTAGGAATCATCCTGGATCAATTTTGATCAAAAAACGTAATGGGAATATTGTAATCATGGCTATTCTTTGCTAACATTTAATTTAATTAACATTATATCTCTTTCCTCTCAAAATTTTTCTCCCCATTATTATCGGTCA
>JAGVVM010005209.1:0-14932 GCA_019149425.1 Psidium friedrichsthalianum
AATTTATTTGGACCCAGCGTGTATATATGTGATTATGAAACTATAATTTTGCTTTAATATGATTTCTGGATACTTTTGATTGCTATGTTTAGTTTAGTCGCCTAATACCACATGAAATGTTCCAATTATATCCCTAACTATGTAATAAAGAGAAAACAAACATTGAAGTTTGATATAGTTCGAGGAACTAAGTTGACATATATCCAAAAATCCATTAACCCAATACGAAACAAGTTAAAATTCATGGCGATCCATATATTTTTACCGTTAAGCCAAGGTTCATGAACAAATCTTACTATACTCCTTATTCCTTCCACGTACTCCTTCGCTCCAAAGTGCCCATATTGCCTGGAGTTAATATCAAGTATACCAAATCACATGATGACTTATACTTGTACATCACTTTGGACGCACCACCATCAAAGGCTAATGTGTTATTGAATCATGAGTGGAGGACGTCTACCGATTTTCGCTAAGAAGACAATGAAAATTTTGGAATGTGTTGAGCCTTGTGACCACCCACTTACTTATCTCCTTCTCTCCCTTTTCCCTTGATTTGCATTGTGATTCTTTCACCACCAACTAATCAGAGAAAATATTTGCATACAGACGGTAAGCTGATGTGGTCCGACCACACACTGCTATCTTATAACACGTGGCGCAGTGAACCCACCAGTCAAAAAAAAAGATCCGTTCCTAACAATTTCCACTTTTTCAAAAGAAAAATTTCTCTCATCCTCTCTCTACTTCACGGTACATTCATCTTCTCTTCGTTGTTCGCCGCCGGGAAAAAGAGAAGACGTCGCCGTCAACCATGGCCACGGAGCTTGAGATCCATAGCCATGGCGGCTGAGCCAACCTTTAGAACGCAATTTGACGAGCTCGAGCTCCGTGGGCCATGGCTGGCAGGACCTGCGAGACTCGAGCTCACAGCCAAGGATAGAGAAAGAGGGTCGGCCATGGCCGAAAGGAGCTCGAGCCCAGCGCTCGTGCCGCTATGGCCACAAAGCAGAGCTCGATGTGGAGTTGCGCGAATACTTCTGGGGAACCTTTGTTTCTCACAACTCGGGCATGCCACGGGATTTCAGAGAAAAATAGAAAGTATGAACCAGAACGACATGTAATCTTAGCGTCGGACATGCGGGGATGTTCGGAGCAGCGCCCCGACACGTGATGTCATGCCTGGCCGGTTAGCGGGCGGGGATTCCGCTCCCCGGTGAAGCGGACGCCTGCCCTCACTCGCCAATGAGCGCGGCGTGGGCATGGGGCAACGCCCTACAATAAAATCTGCGATTTAGGCCTTTATTTAATTTGGTCCATTAATTGGGGGGCCACGTTTTGAGTTCACTATTATATGTGTTTTTTCGTTCATTGTAACCGATGCGACAGAAAAACCTAATAATACAAACTGCAGAACGTAGCCCTTTTCTAGGTGAACTAGGTAAATCTGTGTTGTTCATTTTTTCTTATCTCTGTCGTTCTTCCGATTCGATTAGATAAACCTCATCACTCGAGCTCCAAGCCATGGCAGCCGCGAGCCTTATGCTCGAGTTCCACGACCGGGAAAAAGAAGACTTGCGGTGAACGAAGAGATAGGATCCATCCGGTGGCAAGCCAGTTGCCGAAGCCACGAGTGTGCTCTTCACACGTACGACGCCCGTAATTGGCCAGTGACTTGGGCTTGAGTCGGAGAAGGGACAAGGAATCAGGCAGAGGATAGAGACGGTGGGAGGTCGAAGAGATCGGCCGAAAAGGGAGAGAGAGAAGAGGAGAAAGAGTTTTTTTTTTTTAAGATGGGCCTGCGAGACACGTGTCGCACAATGAGTGGAGATGGGGATCTGCATGATGTGGCTCACCGACGGTAGACAATATTTTGTGATCCCAACTCACCTTTTTTTTCCACCCTTCCCCCTACCCTTTTGCCAACCTTTCCCCTTTTTCTTTCTTTTCTCTGTCCTTTTCCCCTCTCTGCTCACGCCACCCTTTTACCACCCATACTGTGCTGGAGAGACTTGCACCCTTTTAATTCTTTTCTTTTTCTTTTCATTTCGTCTTTTTTCCTCACCCCAGCCGAGCCTTGGACTCATGCGACTTTTTCTTACCCTTCTTGGCTGTGGTCTTCTCTTTTTTGCTGCTACCTGGTGACTATTCTCTCTTAGCTCCCAACTGCCATTGCTGGTCCTCCACGGTCGACAAACCGAGCCGTCTAGCCCTGCTAAATGACTCCTCAAGCTCACACTTGCTGCCCGCGTCCAAATCGTTAGCCCCGTCGAGAGGTCGTCGCTGGAACTATCTCGGACGCCAACCACCGGAGCTCGCCCCTCCATCATAAACATCCTTCCTAGCCGGTAACCAACCATCACAAATCCCTATTGGTCGGCACTTCGTCGCCAAGCCAAACCTTCCCTTGTTGCCGTCGCTGCTGCACCATCCGCCTTCTTCCGTCCAGGTCATCGTCGCGTGTTCCATCGGCCACCGTGGATCTGCGACCAATAACTTTGAACATCCATCCCGTCATCGTCGTCGTTACCATCCGCCGCCGATCGCCGCCGCTCGCTCGCCATCGTCAGACATTTTGGGTGGCGTTAACCTAATCTCCGATTAGGTCATTAATTACATTAGGTAATTTAGATTAAATTAGTATTTATTTAGTTAGTTAACTGCAATTGATTTAAGTTAGTGACCTGATTAGGTTAAATGATCGTGCTGGTTAGGGTAATTAGATTAAATTGATTGGTTTATATAATGCTCGGATTATTTGTTGTGGCGGGCTGGGATTATTAAATTTAATTAATTACTTTGGACTTATTCAAATTTGATAATTATTCTGGACTAGCTAAAATTTTAATTAATTATTTTAGGGCTAATAAATTATTATATTATTATTATTATTATATTTATTATTATTATTTTAGGTTAATTATTATTTATTAATTAATTAATTTGGATGAAATTAATTAATTAATATTTACTTAATTAATTATGATGTTTTAATTAACCGTGACTTAAATAAAAATTATTATAAAATTAATAATAATTTATGATAATTTTTCGGGGTTTTTTTTTTTAATTTATTGATGAATAAAATCTGTGTAATTTTCTAATTCACGATAATTATTTATTTATCTGCTTGTTATTATTGATTTATTCTTGGGTGATTATTGGATAATTATGTATATGTCGTATGCATATTGATGGTTGATTGCACTTATTTAAATGCAAAATTCCGGTGAATATGTGCATAATCATGTGACTGCATACGAAGTCAAAATTTCATATTTAAGCATGAAAAGAAAAATGGCATTGAGCCGAGTTTGAGCAAGACCGTATGGGTATTTAATTAAAGGCAAAGATAATGAAATGGCTTCATGTCTGGCGTGCTTGTGTGTCATAATGGTTATTGTCGCTCGGGGTGTCCTCGGGACGATGCTTGATAAGTTTGTTGCCGTGTCAATCGGAACCACACGACTTATTAGAAGCACGATAGTGTGTGTTGTCAGACTGATCGGATGCCGATCGCAGCTTGTGACGGACCAAAGTCCTTAGAGGAATGCCTGACATATTTATTGCCGTGTGATCGGAATCACATGGATTATTGGTTGCCATCGCCGACGGAGCAAGACGAAGCCCGATTATGCCGGGAAGAGCACCAACTGCCTAGTGGTGCTGAGCACTAACTTCTAGTGTGCCAGGGGCCCGAGTGCTCATTCATAATTGAAAATCGCATGTTACATAAACGCCGGGTTCAGTATGCGTATTCTGGTTATTGCATTGTGTGGACCAAGATGAGGTAAGTTGCATGTGATTGACAGTTGGGTTGCTTGAGTGAATCAATGCCCTAGTCTGGACTTAGGCATTGACTCACAGAGATATTATATACACCCGTCGTGATAATACTTTTCAGGTCCATAACTGTTGAGGATATGCTGATGTGGATGACAAGGGTACCATGACCCCTTTTTTAAAATAGATTATGAAGTTAATTCTATCTCAACCCATTATCCTTTTGCTAGTCTTAGGAAGCCACTCCGAAGTATGGGTATATAAGAGGTAGCTTCTGTATGGGTTAACGAGATTTACTAATAAAAGGTAATCTTTTGCTGAGCTGGCGCATTGTTGATTTGATCTGTTGTTCTGCTATTTATCCTGCTATTTTAGCGATATTTGAGAGTTTCGAGTTCCACATGCGTATAATTACAAGATAAAAATAATGAATCGATAACGTGCCTGGGATGTCACCTTGTTTATGACCCCGAGGATGTTTTTTTTATCACATGAGTTGATTAGGGATTAACCATTTATGTATATCTATAATATAACTATATATATATATATATAATGTCTATCAATCAAATAACACGCGAACTTCTACGTTCACTAACCCCATCTGTCGGTCACTTTAAAAAAAAAACCTTTTTCCATGTGTACATGTCAAAAAGCAAGGTTCTAGCCTCAACATCTTCAAGAATCTCTCCATTGAATCTGAGCAAGTCATTTAAAAGGCTCAAGGAGAGACAGGGGAAGAACCCCCCGATATGGTAAGAGATCTCATGTGTGTAATGTTCTCTCCATATTCCTCATTCCAGGGAAGAAGAAAAACGAAGTGGAGGAAACGTTAGGGGTCTCTAATTAGGTATATGTAGATACCCATAGGTTGCTTCAAATGGCATACTGGGAAGCGGTATAGTAACCTTGCCCCTTATGCGGGTACTGCTCTTAAGCCCTGACTGTGTATCCCAGCGTGTAGCCTCGATATAAGAATCTATTTAAATATTGTTAATAAAGATAAATAGAGGTTACGTGTGGAAGCTGATCAAACTAAAAATAGGTAGGGCCACTCAAAGAAAGACAAGTGCATGTGACCCTGAGTATATATGTGTGAAGGCATGCCTCCGGGTATTGTGTATCCTTAGGGTTTCACTGCTTTTAACCATGACAAGAAATAGCATACGCAGGCTACATAGGGCCAAAAGCATCGATTTTATATAAATTATGGCCTGTTTAGTTACATGTATTCTTTGTTCAATCAAATAAAACACAAATACACTAGGAGGAATATAAAAGTAAACTCTACTCCGAGCACTAAGTTAGCTTCCCCTCCATCGGCAAGTTATTGTCGAAAGTTGCAGGAATATGTGGATCTAAAAAAGTAACAACAATAAGGGGCGAGCGGAAACTCAGAAAATAGAGCACTAAATCATTAATTAACGACACGTGCTCAGCCAACGTTCGCGTGTATATTCACCAAACCTCTCACAAACGATTCACCACGACCCACAAAGGGCAAGCGATGGCTAAGCAGAAATCAACAGTCTTTCATGGGTTCCTTATCACGTGGCACTTGAATTATCAATCAAGTCAAAGAGATAAAACCACAAGCAATGATGATGGGAAGAGAGAGAGAGAGAGAGAGAGAGAGCAGTCTCATGGTCTACGATCATGCCACTAAATACCCTTAAATCTGACTTTCCACCATCTCGACCGCAGCTACGGCAAACAACTGGCAATTCCCCCAATACACAAAGCCTTCGGTCCCGCGTTTTATCATACGAGTACGGAGTCTGCATAATTACTCTAATGAGGGCTTCTCGGCCAGACTACCCTCGAACGGCTCCTCTCTCAATTTGTCATTTTGACAATAGTTGTGATGATCTACCACCAGATTTCCTAACAGTCCGTAAGTGTGTAGTCATTTTTTAACAAGTAACTAGAACTGCAGCAACATCCACATGGGACTCACGGCCGAACATCCTCATTCACTTCCGTCTGAAATTCATTTCGTTTGGAGGTTATTCAAGACAATCAACTTCCAAATCCTAGCTACCTAAGATCACAAACTAACAGACAACCCCCACATGCAACCACGTCCTTCCTTGTCAAGCAGGAACAATTTGACTTCATCAATATTCTAGGACATACCGCACCATCTAGCCAAATCCAAGAGTAATAGTTAGTTTAGTCATAGGAGTCGCCTAGTAAACAAGCGCGGAAATTGTTTTCCCTCTCCGATGCCGGGCAGGTTCAAGAGGGATTAGGCGAGCCGGTGCGGACGTCGAGCGAACGGCGAGGCCGAGAGGGGAGGCTCGCGGTAGCGTCGTCCCAAGAAGGGAAAAAAAAAATGAAGAAGATGAAGAAGGAAGAGAAGTAGCCGAAAGTGATGGGGGAAAGTCGGTCCAGAGAAAATGAGAGAGCGAGGGGTGGTCTTTGTCAAATAATAGCGAAAGGGTGAGAGGGAGAAGTGGCAGATTCTTTGGCGAAATAAGTGGCGTAAGGCAGAGGTGATGACATGGTAGGGCCAAGTGGGAAGATAGGTGGCGTGGAGGATTAAACCAAAATGCTTGGTGGTTTAATCGCGAACCAAACTCCACGTCGGATCGACTTCACAAAAACGATGCATTCGAATAAACACTAACGGTCTCATAAAACTGCAGCGCCTACTATTCTGATGTCGCGCTCACATAATCCATTGCGCTATAATTCAATCCCCCAAATCACCATCTCTAATAATTCAAGTTCGACATCGACTTACCATTCAGTCCAAAAATTCGTTTGTCGAAAATCAGACCGTCAGACACTTGGAACCACAGAGGGGAAGCTTCGGCTTCCTGTTAGGAAGGCCTATGTTTTGCACAGTATCTGTAACCGACTTGTCTTCCTAGTATCCCCTGGTTATAGGCACTGTGCGGTAGTTATAGAACATTAATTCGAAATATGTCATCACATACATTACAATTCTCTATCAGGAAAAGTATTTAAAAAAAAAAGTCTTAAACCTATTGCATCAGTACTAATTCAGTTTTAAACTTTTCAATTTGATTAATTTAGTTATAAACATTTTTGCATTTATACCAATTCAGTCCATCCGATCAATTTAGGCAAAAAATAACTGACATGAACTCCTGTCGTTTTACGTGGCATTAGCCAACATTAACGTGAACATTTTTTTATAAGTTTATTTTTTTAAAAAAATTCCCATTTCCCCTTTTCTTCTTGTTGGTGGCTGGTCGCAATCCACCAGCCGTGGGCCTGCCCAGCTAGGGTCGGCCTTCGCGGGGGCCCACCTGGGCCCCGACATTTCTAGCACTCCTTGTCAGAGAGTCGGAAGCGTCCAACCTCGGACTCTTCGGGTCCTTCGTCGAAGCACCGTCCGGGATCGGGTGGCTTCCTCGTTTGTTAGTATCTATCTATGAACAACGTCATTCCGTTTGTTGCGTGATGTAAAATTTTACTCTAGGTCTTTCTCCTGTCGCCTTCAACCATCCCGTCTTGCGTGCATTCTCACCATAAATAAAAAGGTGGGGACGGGCAAAGACGAAAGCACACCAACCCACTACAATGAGAGCCCACCGAACTAAAATTCGCTTATCTTCTCAGGTCGTGGAAGAATTATCGCAATAACATCACCCTCTCCCTGGTTCGCTCAGTTCTTCCTGTTAAGGTATGTACCAGCACCTCCTTCGACCCATATTTAATCTTGTTGAGGTCCTGTTGTCGATCATGTCCGCCTGGCCGTCGGGTCGTGTAATCTTCCAGTTTCGTCGCGATCAAAAAAGGGGCTTCTTTTCTCATTAAGTACCGTCTTCTCGAGGAATTATTACCTTTCTTCCGTGTGAATTGTTGTTTTGTGTTGTGCTTGTGAACTCGACGCTTGCGTTTATCCGTGCAGATTTTTCTTGATGGAAAAGGACCGTCAACCAAATTACCCGGGTTTCCAGTACTTCCCTCCTCCATCAGCATGGATCGATCCGAATTCGGTGTCATACGACGGTGATGATGATGACAATACTCCGACGTGGGTCATCGTCAGCATAGTGATTGTCCTCCTCATATTCTTCGGTTTCCTTTTCTACTACGTCTGGCGGCGAGAAAAGAAAAAAGCGTGCTCCGCATCTGCTCCGGCCCCAAAGCCAGCGGCAGCACCGGCAAAGCCAGCTTGATCTGGATCCCCCTGCTAAGCTGCAGCCAGTGGGCATCCCGATTTCGTTCCCCCGGCGATTGTCTGGCGTGCCGGCATAGAGGAGGACTATATTCTTTCTCACATGCCTGCCCTCTGGGCAAGTATAAGAGGGAACATACACTATTGGATCCAGACAACAAATCAGACAAAAAAGACAACATTTAATTTAGTTAGGAAGCTTGTATGCATGTTTGTGTGTTGAAACTTGAGTGGTGCACGGTGACAGGTCGTCTCCTCTACTGTACAACGTTAGAAATTCGATGCAATAAATCGTCTCCTCTACTGTGCAACATAAGACGAGTTCTATAGTGCAATTATTATTATTTTATTCGAAAGAAATCATTTATATATCAGAATAAATCGTCTCCTTTACTGTGCAACATTTGAGGAGTTCTGCAGTGCAATTATTATTTTTTTTTCAAAAGAAGCCATTCATATATCAAAATAATCAAGGGGCACGTAAAAGGCTTTTAATTCTAGCAAATCCCAAATAACTACGAAAGAAAGCAAAAACTTAAAAGCACATAGCAAAGCACAGTTTGCAGCTAAAAGCACACTGTCATTCCTTAAGAACGGATCTATTAACGTACACGTTCAATAGTCGATCACCAGATATAGTAACAAGCACACGTCGAGCCCGCTCCCCACTCTTACTGGTATCAGAGCCATTGTTGGTAGTTTCCTTTGTTCTCAAAAGGTATTTTTGCGACTAATGCCAGGCGCAGGAGAATCTTTCTCATCATGACTGAATCTACACAAGTTCAACTCACTCCTCCACCACACTCTCTACTCCCACTTTCAATGTCTGCACCACCAGATCTAAAGCATACCTCAGCCTCTAAGATTGATTACCTCTGCGAGGTTTCATTCCAAGAGGATGCTAAGATCTCAGAAACCTATCTCTCGGTTATGAACCCGTATGCCACGTTTGCTAAACCACCATCTTTCTCAACCATCAGATCCATCAAAGAATTGATAAAATCCACTCCTAAATCTGTGAAGGAGTATGTCCAGTCCTCGAAATTTGATCAACACCCCATCTTGGCCTCCCAACAGGAGCAGTTCATTACACTGTCCATCCCTCCTGAATTCCCGACTCAATGGATTAGACAAGGATATTCTCATCTCCATTTTGGAGCCATCTGCATAGCTTTGTCCTTCCATGGACGAAAAGGCTTCCCAGTGGTTGCTCGAGTAGCCTTACTCGATACCCGATTTCTACAGTACCAACATGCGTGCATAGGTACTATTCAGACCACACTTAATGCTGGAACGATGTTTGTCACACTTTTCCCAATTTCAACATGGCCTTGGCAGACCTAAATCTTCTTTCTTCTCTAAAAATTCAGATCCAGATCACTGGCGTTGAACGAACCCCGGGATCTATAGCAGCCACCCTCCACTATCAAATGGTTTATCGTGTGCAAAACCATGCCATAGATTTAAATCTCCCTGGCACGAATGATGCTTTAGTCATAAACATCACCAATGATCAAACCTCTTGTGTCTTTGTCCCAAAGCAGATTCCCCGAGAAAAGCTTTTGAAGCTTCTCCCGGACACCCGGTCACGAATTATAAAAAGATTCATCATCAGCCTCCCCCATCATCCAGGCTACAGACCTAGAATTCTCCAGAAGAAATGATGGCAAGGTGTCTATAACCTTTCCCAAAGAAAAACCCGCGGTGCCTTTTCCACCTTTCCCTACAATCTTATGCTTCACCCCTTGTCCTACAGACCCTGTCTCAGCCGACTGCCCAGATCCCAAATAACATGTCCAATCTTTTGATCATCTAGGAAGGCCGATCCATGCTTTTAAAGATCCCACAGGACACTGTTACTGGGACCCATTCTGCTCATGTACCTCATGCAAAACATATGATGCATAGATCACTACGAAGAAAGGGAAAGATCCCTTTTACTAGAGGTGCCTGGCAGGAGATCGGACCATTGGTCCTCTCGGAGAAGATGCAGGAAGATACCAATACATGGTATCATATACACCACCTCCAAAACAACAAAATCAAAAGCTCCTTGCCTCACCTTCCCTAAAACCTAAACCCATCACTTCCCCTTTTTACAAATCTATCCTTAAATGGATCCGGAAAAACCTAGGAACTTCTGGCTCAGAGATTCAATTACCATCACCCTCTGGAACACAAAAGAAATCCCAGGTTTACATGTTTAAACCTCAGGATTTGCCTCCATTGTCCAGAACCCATCCTCAAACATCTGCAACTTTTCCACCTCCAGAACCATTTGCAGATATGGAACGAAAGTTCTATCACACTCCAAAAATCCCCAAGACCGATACCATACTTCCTACTGGCCAGCAATCCGACACAGATTCGGTAGAGACGAGCCTTGAATTAGCAAACTGAAAATGCCTTGGCTCAGAATGCAGCCTTAAACCAGATCCAGACAGATGTCGGTTTCTTACGAAGAATGATGGAAGATTTTCAGAAGCGACTTTTGCTTCTTTACCAGAGGAAAATTCCCCATCATTATCTGGAAGATCAGACTCCGGAGATGAACAAGCTAAGAAACCAGATCCACGCACTTACAAATCAAAGCTCCGCATCAGTGGTTAGGTCATACCATGCACAAGTATGCTATCCCTTTCGGCCATAAACACTCACATAATCGGCCAAGGGACTGCCTGTTAGTGCCATGGTAGCCTAGGCCAAAGATCTTTGCTGAGAAATGGAAGAGGTGAAGTCCCTTTCTCATACACAAGATCTGTTTCTGATAAGTGTAGAGGATACTATCAGGATACCTCGTGGAGTGCTTTGCCTCAAGAGGCATTTAAGTAACTAAGAGGACATTTGCAAGAGAGAGAGAAAGAATTTAGAAATTCGTAGATGGAGAGAACTGAAATATTATTCAGAAATCTCTTAGGGGGCTAGCCGAAGCCTGCCTTACACACAAACCAACCCCTCCTTATATAGAGGGAGGGGAGAGAGAGATCAAAGTCTCTGCCGACACTCGCACAACTATTTACAACACTATTACAAGATATGACCTTAAAGGTCAATTATTCAAACAACACACAGATAGACAGACATGGGGAATCTCGCTTCTTTTTATGCTGGAGATCCTGGGCTGTGGATTCTTTCCTCAGTGTTGTCCATCTCGTCAGAGTTTGATGGACTGGTTCCATGAATTAGTTCAAGTGGTGTCTCTTCATCCTCACTGTTGAAAGTGGAATCTCTGGTGCCGTCCTTGTTGGCTTGGTAAATGTCCCACCAGTACTGTTGAGCTGACGTGAGGGAGGTTGTGCGGATGGTCCTGCTTCATCCGGGTGAGTCGGGACTGTAGTGTCGGTAAGATGATTCCAAGGGGAATCCAATGCGTAAGGGTCTTGGGAGTCTTGCATGTCATCATCTGGTGCATGTGCTGGAGGGGGTTGAGGAGCTGGCTGTGGTTCCCATGGAACCGGAATAGTCGGGTCCATAGGCCAAATCTCTTCTGGAATTCGTCCGTTCCTCTCGCAAAGTTCTCTTTGCAGATCCATGTATTTGAAGGGGTCCTCAGCAAGCCTGTGTCTCAGGGTTTTGAGAATAATCATAACCTGTAGATTTTGCTGTGGTTTGAAAGTGGCCATTCCCATCAAGGGAGGTTCAGATGATACTTCGCCATATCCATCTAAGATGACAAAGGTCCAAGGACGATGGAACAATATGATAGTATTTCTTTCTGGTTCGGCTCTTTCTGTGGTGTTATGGACAGATATGAATCTGTTCCATGTATCAAGAGTTTGGAACCAAGTGAGCATCTGGATAAACATCTTCATGTTTGGGTCTCCGTATTTATTCCTCATAGCCCTTCGGATGGTCTGGTATAAATGTTCTGTGGGGAACTCAACGGCTATGGTATAAAAATGTATGAGTAGCCAAAATAACCATTTAAGGTCTTTTGGAAAGGCTGTCGAGGATTCCATCGAAATGGCTTAATGAATGGATACTGGATATTAAGATCTTGGATCATGAGCCCGCCATAATCTTCCATGACATACTGATGGTATTGTTGGAGAATACCTGGAAGATTTATGAATCGTCCTTTTGAGATGATCTGTCTTACTTCTGGAGGGTACTGGAAATCCAGTTATCCAGTTTCGTTGAATGTCTTGAGTTTAGTACGCCTGTGGTCCGACATACTGCCTTTTGACGTACATTCGCATGGCTTCAGATTTCTTGGTCTTGACAGAAAATCTGCCAGTACGTTCTGCGCTCCTTTCAAGTGTTTTGTGTTAAAGGAGTATTTGGAAAACCATTCTGCTCATCGTAAAAGCTGGGGATGGGGAATTTGACGTTGCTTGAATCTGAGTATTTGTGGGAATGAGGACATGTCCATTTCCAGAAGAAAATGAACTCCAATGAGGTGAAATTCAAACTTCTTTATGCCGTACTTAACTGCAAGTATTTCCTTGAAGGTAGAATGGTAGTGAGTTTCTGCTTCCGAGAAACATCCACTCTTATATCCGTAAATGTTACGGATACCTTTCTTTTTTTCAATCAGTATGGCAGCCCAATGGGTATCACTGGCATTGGTCTGGAGAATCCTCTTCCCGTTTGAAGGAATTGTCAGTGGGGGAAGGTTCTGAAGCTTTTCCTTTAGGAAAATCACAGAGCAAGTCTGCATCTTTTCCCAAGGTGGAGGTTCCTTCTTTAGCATCATTTGGAGTGGTTTTAATACCATGACGATCTTTGGAACAAAGTCCCTAAGATAATTAACAATGCCAAGAAATACCTCGAGTTCCTTACGAGTGAGATTCTCGTCTGGGAACTTTAGCAATTCCTTTGCGATGTGAGGCTTTGGGAAATAAGTTCCTTCGTCAAGATGCATGCCTAGGATTCAATCTCCTTTTGGGCCAAAAGCATCTTCTTTTCTGATAACATGATGCCATAAGTTTCAGTGATTTGGGCAAATTGAGCCAAAAGAGTGGTGTGTGACTGTTCATCTGGGTTGAAAAGAAGAATGTCATCGACATAGATCTGGGCTTGGTGAAGTATGGGTTGGAAAATCTTGCACATGGCTTTTTGGAAGATGGACGGGGCTGTTTTAAGCCCAAATGGGAGAACTGCCCATTGGTAATGTCGATTCGATATGCAAAAGCCTGTTTTATGCTTGTCTTCGGGATGGATGCCCAATTGCCAAAAGCCCGATTTTAGATCGAATTTGGAATAAATCCGGGCATTGGAAAGGCTAGAGAAACACCAAGAGTTTTTGTGGGGCAGAGGAAACTTATCATCTCTGAGAAAAGAGTTAGTGGTTGGAAATTTACCACAAATCTAAGCTTTCCTCTAATTTGTCTACTTTCTTGTTGACATAGAAAGTTTCACAAGCCCACTGAGATTTTTCTGGATCAATTGGTTCTATGAGCCCTTGATCTAAAAGATCTTGGCATTCGACTTAGCAAGTTGAGTTGTTCAGGTTCATACCAGGGTGAGTGGCTTTGGTAGGATTTACTTCTCTGTCTGATCGGAAAGGGAGTTTGACAAAGAAATCTTGTTTTTCCAAAGAGGGTTTGGGTGTTTGGCCATGAACTGTGAGTGGCTTTCTGCACGCAGGTTTTTTAATGACGGAGAATGGGTGCAAGGATTTGTGGAGAGATGTATTCTCCCTTGGTAGCCAAATTTTTTTTGGATCCCCCCCCCAAGCCCGGTTCTTTCTTCTGTTGCAACAAAATTTTTGACTTGAGATTTGTATTTCAACATAGCCACCCGTGAAGGCCACTTTCCAATTCCAGTTTTGAGACTAGTATAGTGTCCTTCCCATCCCAAATGTTATCTTTAAAATCCCCTCGTTGTTGGTTTTTTGCACACATTTTATCTTCCTAAGGATGGTGAGGTCTAGATTGTGGCTAATTCCTCCATTTTAACCTCTGACGATAGTCATTCCGGATGACTTTGTCCAAATGAGAAGGTATAAAAGTATCTCTTCTCAATTCCCCTATGCTTTTATGACAGCATCCCCGCCTGATCAATTTTTAGTGTGGTGTATGGTACCTTCCAGCACGATGTGGGTAAGTTAAATCTTAGGACCTTGGGTATCTAGCGAGTTGGAGATTATCTCTGCTTGGTTGCGACCGCAGTTTTGTCACGCAATTCAGGACTTTGCACCAATGTCCAAATTTGACCTGAATCATTGCCGTTTTCGAATTAAGAAGAGATTAGAGCTCGATATGATAGCTACACCCACTCCCCCCCAACATATGGGTGAGTGAAGATAGAGGCGTCTGATCCTTTGTCTCGATAACCCTGGATAGGAGAGGACGGACAAGGGGTGTGAGACTGGAGAGCCCTATAACACTGGGCTTTTTATCCCCCGGTTCGTCTGCGCTGATTCAAGGGCCTCTGAATGTCATCGCGCATGACTGCCCCAATACCATCCCTTGGCGAGATGCAAACAAGGTCAATGAGTCATTCAGTGATTCCTCCATCCTACCACAAAAAACCAGACTCCCAAGTCGTCGTCTCTTCCCCAATCCGAAAAGTCTGAGACTGTTTTCAACCCCTTGCTTGATCATCCGCCCGCGCCCCTTTTGGAGGGCCTCACTTCCCCCCCTCGGACATTTGCTTTGATGCATATATATGCCCCTTTTATCATGCAATTGATAAGCATCTGGCCTTGTTGCTTTGTTCTTCTCGTCCTCCCCCGATCGGATGACTGTGGTGTTTTCCGTTCGCAAAATATTGTTTCAATCCTCTCACCAGACCTGACCCTTTCTTTTGAATGCGATTCATCTTTTTGTACAGCGTCATGTAATGTCGTTTCTTTCCGGGAAGATCGAAGCAGCCTCTGCCTAACGCGTTGCTAGTTCAGATGTTCGCCCCCGGCATTTCTATCTTCGACTGGACGTTTTGTCACCAAGTCTGGTTGAATATCGTCTTGTTCTCGTGGCACCTGCATTATTCTTTGGAATAATTCTCTTTCACTGGTGGCATTAGAATGTCTTCACAATGGCAATATGAGAA
>JAGVVM010005210.1:0-34817 GCA_019149425.1 Psidium friedrichsthalianum
GGAACGTCAATTAAATGCCATGTAGCAAAGACGAGACAAGTAGCAGCAGCAATTCAACGAGGTGCGAATAATCAACGCCACACCCTGACCAAGATGATAACGCTCGTTGGCAGAACGGCCTATACACCGACTGCAACAAAGCTGAAGAAAGAAAGCAATCACACGCTCAAAAACAACCAAGGGCGAGGACTAACTAATCGATGTAAATACCCGCCTTACTCAGGGAGAAGAGGCGCCTAGGGGAGGACTGAACTTCCCCTACGCAAACGAGCTGACGTTATTTTTTTTGTTGTTTTTGAAGAGGGGTGAGATTTGCCCCCCCCCTCCCCCCATTTTGGCAAGAAGAGCACATGAAGACTCGGTTAATGCGAAAATGCGGCGATGGTGTGAGTGGGGGGGGCTACGAGAATCACCATGTAAGCGATGTGAAAATATATGTAGAAAGAGGCAAAGATGAGAGAGAGAGAGAGAGACAGAGAGAGGGGACCAGTTCCTCCATAGCGCGGTGCAGATAATTCAAAACTATTGGATTGAGCACAAAACGCCATTATTAGAGAGAGCGATGGGAGCAGGAGAATAAAAATCAGGTAGGATTCAAAAGAGATGCCCTTTCCTTTTTGGGCTGCTTTAGCCAATACTTCGCAGACCAGTGGGTAGCTGTGCGAAAGGGACCCTGTAAATTAACATGCATAATCCATAATAAAGAAATACATGGTTTGTCTTGTTTCCAACCGCTCCCCGCGCCCCGCCAATTTGAGGGTGGAAGTTGTAGTTCAACGTCGCCAGCCTCGGCCCTTGGGCTTGTCGGGTCGGCTCTCCAGGGAAGCCCTGTCCTTTTTCCTCTACCAAAAGCCCATTTGACTCAGGTCGAGACACATGGATGGTTCTAGAATGGTGACAACGTGGCACCACCTAACCCTCTACTCTCCTCATAAACCCTCGCTCCCTCCCTCCTCTTCTCTTTGCCCCCGCTGCTCCCCGTCCCCCTTATCTTCAGAGAGAAGCCCAGAGTGTTGTGTTGGTGGGTGCGGAAGCCCCTCCCCGTTTCTTCTTCATCTTCGGACGCACCCTCCTCCTCCTCCTATAGTTCCCATTCTCACTGAATCAAGATGGCTTCTTGCGCTGCTCAGGTCCACTCTCTCGGCCTTACCGGTCGGGTCTCCGCCTCTAAAACCCCCAAATCCGGAGGCCCCTCCCAGTCCCTCTTCTTCGGTCAATCTCTCCGCTCCAGAACCTCCGCTTCTTTCTTGAAATTGAACTCCCGGGGCGCTTCCACGAGGAGGCGCCATGTGGGTCCCGTCAGGGTCGTCAACGAGAAGGTCGTTGGCATCGACCTGGGGACTACCAATTCCGCTGTCGCCGCTATGGAGGGGGGGAAGCCCACCATCGTCACCAATGCCGAGGGCCAGAGGACTACTCCTTCTGTCGTTGCTTACACCAAGAATGGCGACAGGCTCGTCGGCCAGATTGCCAAGCGGCAGGCTGTCGTCAATCCCGAGAACACCTTCTTCTCCGTGAAGAGATTTATCGGGAGGAAGATGTCCGAAGTGGATGAGGAGTCGAAGCAGGTGTCTTACAGAGTGGTGAGGATGAGAACGGGAATGTCAAGTTGGACTGCCCTGCCATTGGCAAGCAGTTTGCGGCTGAGGAGATTTCAGCTCAGGTATCATTCCAAGATACAGCGGGCCTCTTTTAAACGTGCAATTTTTCTCCAAGTAGTATGGTTTAACCGTGCAGCAGGTTTATTTCAGCTCAGTACCGCATGACTTCACGTCTTCTCATATGCTTCGCCTGTGAATCTGTACTGCTAACTCATGCTTGTTGCTATAGCCTATAGGATAAATGTAGGTCTCCTCTGGGTATTTTGATTCAATCTGTGGCATTTGAGCTCAGTAACAATGTAAAATTTCTTGCCTTTAGTTCATGTGCAATCAACTTGGAAACCGAATAGGTGGAATAACCTGAAATCAGAATTTGGTTTTGGCATGTGTGCTAGTTTCATAGTAGTTCTACTTTACTGCGGGAAGAGGTGCTCCTCATATTATCAAATGCAGGTGCTGAGGAAACTTGTGGATGATGCGTCCAAGTTCTTGAATGACAAGGTGACCAAAGCAGTGGTGACTGTTCAGCTTACTTCAATGATTCACAGAGGACAGCTACTAAGGATGCTGGTCGTATTGCTGGCTTGGAAGTTCTGCGCATAATCAACGAACCTACTGCTGCGTCCTTGGCTTATGGATTTGAGAAGAAGAACAATGAGACAATCCTGGTATTTGACCTTGGAGGTGGTACTTTTGATGTCTCAGGTATTACTGCTTCCAAAGCACTTAAACTCTGCTTGTTCGCGACATTAACTTGTTCGTGATACATCATGTGACTTCCTTCTTAACTGTTGGGATCATGTAACTGGCATTCTTCTGCGAATGTCGTAATGTGTATGTGAAAAGATGTGAGAACAAGACTACATATATAATTTTGCTTTTGCTATTTGAGATTCATCAATCTTTCATTTATCTATCCATTCTTTTGTCTTAGTGCTGGAGGTTGGTGATGGAGTGTTTGAAGTGCCTCTCAACATCAGGAGACACACATTTGGGTGGTGATGATTTTGACAAGGTTGGTGTCTTGGTCTCAATTAAGTGTGCTTTCGCTGCCCTCATCACTGTTTCCATGACTTTTAGGACCCATGAGAGCTCTGAAAATCTCATTTTCTATGCAGAGGGTTGTTGATTGGCTTGCTGCCAGCTTCAAGAATGATGAAGGCATAGACCTCTTGAAGGACAAACAAGCTCTGCAGAGGTTGACCGAGACAGCTGAGAAAGCTAAAATGGAACTCTCATCTCTGACACAAACTAATATCAGGTGATGTAACTTGATTGCGATTCCCCTTCCCTTTTTGTTTCCTTCGTTTGGTTCTCATCTCTTTTCCCCATATCTTTGTTTTTGTTTCTCACTCATTGCTGTTTTCTACAGTTTGCCTTTCATTACAGCCACTGCGGATGGTCCAAAGCATATTGAAACCACACTTACAAGGGCTAAGTTCGAGGAGTTGTGTTCAGATTTGCTGGACAGGTAATTTTTTGCATCTCTTTGTACTTTGAAAGCATTGCAGTGAATTTACCAATGCCTGCTGTTATTGCAACTTCTCATTGACTGTCTCTCTTAAAAAAATATCTTTTTTTTTTTTTTTGGCAAAGCCGGCTGCTATTGTGATGTCACTGTGCTTGTTGTTGCCTTCACTGTAAAGGTCATTTACCTGCTGCTTAGTGATCTAATTGATCTCATTGTATCCTGTAGGCTTAAGACCCCTGTTCAAAACTCCTTGAGGGACGCAAAACTCACCTTTAAAGATTTAGATGAGGTTTATCCTTGTTGGGGGTTCAACACGTATCCAGCTGTTCAAGAGCTTGTGAAAAAGATGACTGGGAAGGATCCCAATGTTACAGTCAACCCCGATGAAGTTGTTGCCTTGGGAGCAGCTGTTCAGGTGCTTCTTCTTCTTCTTCTTCTTCTTGGCTTCTTATTCATGCCACTTTCTCGGTGGACAAAGTTGGGTTCTGTTTGCTCTATGTTTTTTTTTTCCCCAATATCCGAGTATTCTTATTTCTGCCATATTCATTTTTAGGCTGGTGTCTTGGCTGGAGACGTGAGTGACATTGTGCTTTTAGATGTGACGCCATTATCTCTGGTTTGGAAACTCTCGGGGGTGTTATGACTAAAATCATCCCTAGGAATACCACCTTACCAACCTCCAAATCGGAAGTGTTTTCAACGGCTGCTGACGGTCAAACCAGTGTCGAGATTAATGTCCTTCAAGGTGAGAGGGAGTTTGTGAGAGACAACAAATCCGTTGGCAGTTTCCGACTCGATGGCATCCCCCCTGCCCCACGTGGTGTTCCGCAGATTGAAGTGAAATTCGATATTGATGCTAATGGTATCCTCTCCGTAACTGCTGTCGATAAGGGCACTGGAAAGAAGCAAGACATCACAATCACGGGTGCTAGCACTTTGCCTAGTGATGAGGTACATATTTTTCTCAAAAATCAATTAGGTCGGGCTGCATCATTTCTTAAGAGTGGTGAATTTCCTCCCAAGAATATTCTGACATATAAATGCTGAGAGAAAGAAAGCGTTCCTTTATTTCATATTTTGGGGAGGTGGGTGTTCCCTGAGTGCAAAAAAAACTAATCATCTTTTACCGGACAATTCAGGTTGAGAGGATGGTTCAGGAAGCAGAGAAATTTTCCAAGGAAGACAAGGAGAAGCGAGACGCCATAGACACAAAGAACCAGGCGGACTCTGTCGTCTACCAGACAGAGAAACAGTTAAAGGAGCTTGGGGACAAGGTTCCTGCTCCAGTTAAGGAGAAGGTGGAGGCTAAACTTGGAGAGCTGAAGGAAGCAATCTCTGGTGGTTCAACACAAGGCATGAAGGACGCCATGGCTGCTCTTAATCAGGAGGTCATGCAGTTGGGTCAGTCCCTCTACAACCAACCCGGTGCGCCTGGTGCCAGTGGTGCACCTGGTGCCAGTGGTGGCCCCTCAGCTGGACCTACTGATTCTCCATCGAATGGCAAGGGTCCAGAGGGAGATGTCATAGATGCTGACTTCACTGATAGCAAGTGAACCGATAATTGTGGTTAGGGATTTTTTGGCTGCCTATCAGCATGATTGATCATCTCGCGAGAAATGAGCTTTTGGAGGTCGGCTTAGCTGGCGAATATTGTTCCTGCTCTGTTCCCACTATGTTGGTATACGATAGAGCTTCCCGTCTTAGGAAGACGACATGGAAGTTGCTATCTATGGTTATCAAAGTGAACTTGTGTGATGATCAGGCCCAACACCAGATTTATACTTGGAAATGTCCATATTTTGTGGTGGAGACATCATGCGGATACGAATCTGTTACTCTATTATTGTTTTGTTTTTGTTCTTTTTAATGGAAACCAATTTTGGCAATCCTCCCATCTTAGACCGGTATTGGAAATTATTCATTGTTTATGGGATTTTGTGTGAGTGCGTCGGCTTGGCGGCCGCTAGATTTCGTGTGGGACTCCATATGTGCGAGTTACTTAGCCCTGCAAGTTGTGCTCGATATTGCTCCCCTGTATAGCATGAAACTTGCAGCGACCTGTTTGCTGCAATATCCCTCACGATGGAGGCTTTAACCCTCTTCACTTTTAAGGTAGCATGATGCTAATGCTTAGTGCTGGCAATTTTTGCTTGCGTGTATTTGTGTCCTTCTGTCTAGACATAATTACAATTGTTCTTCATTGAAAATGAGTGCACGAGTGTCAATTTTTATTAGTTTCTAGTTAAGTTGTGCCGGGTCATATTGAGTTTGGGTTTTTCTCGTTGAGAATTGCCACTCCTTTTTTAAGTCATGTAGAAATTGACAATTAACCCGGTTTATGTCGTGCAATATTTTAGTAAACAACATAACATGCCCGATCTTATCCCATGATAACTTGTAGAATGTTCTGTCGAGGGTCGATATTCCAAGGATGTTCTGTTTTGTCGATGAAGTCTTCCTAGATCATCTTCTGGGTGAGTCTATGGTGCTGTGAGTAAAACTTAGGTAAATTTGCCGTTCTCCAATTCAGCACTCGACGTTGGCACCTATAAGTCCGAGGGCTGACAAGAGGCACGATCCAACGGTCGGTGTCAACGAGCTTGAATGTAACAACAGATACGGCTGCCAGCAATTTTCCCGTGCACGAAATTACACGAGGGTAGACTTGGCCTCGTCTCTTAAGCCTACTCAATTTTAAAACCAATACCATTTAATAGTTGAAGTTGACTATGTTGCAGCTGTCCACATTATCCCACATTGTCCCTTTTAATTTTGAAAACTATCGATCGTTAACTAAATGGTTCTGCTATATCTTGGGGACTTTTGGTTTTCTGGAGAAAGAACGAGTAGCAAGAATCGACAGCACAAGCCAAAATGGCCAAACGAGAAAAGAAACATCTAGTGCTCTACATTTTTGTGTGATGTCTCAGAGAATCTTGACTCAGTCTTGAGGTTTGCGAAATGAAAAAACTCTCGTAAATTCACTGTTTTGCAAAGTGAATACACTAGTAGTAACTGCCGAAACGAACAGTTAATCATGAAAATGTAGACTTGGGGGATGCCGCAAGACACTGAAGCAGCATAAACCTCATCAGCTGCACCGGGTGGACAGAGAGCGTCTTAAGTCTCCATAGACGCTAGGGACTTAAAAGAAAAGTAGCACATCCATGGCGTCCAGATGAGTAAATAATCTTAGAGTCCCAGAAGTCGCTTGCAGGCTTTGAAGATGTTGACTCCCCTGTTCTTCTTCTTCTTCTTCTTGGCAGATCCCATTCCCTCCACACAGCCTTCCTCTTCATCCACCTGCGATGACGACAACGTCGCGGATTGGTCATGTATCCGACAATACCTCTCAGAGACTGAAGAAGATCTTCTCATGGAGAACACTCGCTTCACAATCTCAGCATTCTTCTGCCTGTCGAACCTGAATCCGTCGGAAGCGGCGGAGACCGAGCTGCTTCTACCGAGTATCACCCCGAATCTTTCTCCATCCGAGTAGTCATCCTTGTCTTTCTCGGAGGAAGAACTGTCTTCGGGTCTCGCTTCCTCGATCCCCGCGTTGGCAATGGGTTTCGGAGTTTGAGCAGGAAATGACGGCAACAGTTCCGAGAAGTCCACAGATCTCGACTTGTTGGTTCCGAAAGCTTTCATCTTGGAGTAACTGTTCATCCTTGCTTCTTCAGGTATGGAAATATGATAACTACTAATTGGATGGGAGATGAAGGGTGGAGGAGCTCGGATTGAGATGGGAGCAGCTAAGCTCGCAAAAGGACATGACAAGAGGCAAAAGGGTAGGGAGAGAATGGGGTCGGGGAGGGGATGTGGACATAAGAGAGCTACAAAATTGCAGGAGACACGTAAAAAGAAGAGAGAGAGAGAGAGAGAGAAAATGATGGCTGATGAGCAACGTGGGTAGGTTTGGAGATGGAGACATGGAAGTGCAAGTGCAACTGCAAGCTGGTGGTGGGAAATTGCCGGTGGAGGTGAGAAGTCCACCATATGACAGCGGAGCCCCATGCCTTTCTTCGTTTCCGACAAAAGGAGATCGCTTTTCACTGTGACAAAATAGTTGAAAGGTGCGGCTTGTGAAAGTAAAACGGGTCTTCTCCTCTTCTCTCCTCTTCTCTTCTCTTGTCTTGGTAGATTTTGGTCAAATGATTTTGGGGTAAAACAAGTCCTCGGTCGGTCGGTCGGTCGGTTCTTCTGTACTACACATGTGGATCCTGGTCCAAGGAAGATGTTCAGTGTGGTCTCAACAGTGGGAAGGATAGATGCACATATTAGAAAATTCACGCATGGGGTGGGAACCCTAGGAAGGGCACGTGACAGACACATGCATAGCGTTTGGAAAATCATGCAGATCAATCGCCGGTTATTTTGAGGTTCGCTAATGCTATGCTGTCTATCAAAAGTTTCGTAGTTGCTCCATAACGGGGAGGTGGCAGCGATTCAATGAACAGCTCGTGGCGCGGCCATGACACCGATGAACAGCTCCTTTCCTTCCAAAAGTCTTAATGCCTGACTCTGCGATCCGATAGGCCAAACTTTACTCAAGAACCTCAGTTTTCCTTGGTTTTCAGGTGAAGTAATACTAGTTCAAGCTTCGAAACATGAATTGTGTTCCCCTTCAGATGCTCCATGGCCCATTGAAATAATTAGTTAATTAAAAAAAATTATCATTATCGATACTAATTTATTAGAATATAAATTATTATCGATAATGAAAATATTTTTCATCCATTCATTTATATATGTGTCACTGACTATTATTCTTGCAAAAATATTTTATAAATTATTTATTTTTTATGAAATAAACAAAACGTAAACATGAAAGTTGCCCATCAATTGGCCGTCTTTTACCGCAGCAAGCCAGGCGGTGAGAGCATCACAACTTCTTTGACCTCGCTGTCTCTCTCTCGCGGCTCACTTAAGTCGCTGTCTTGTTAACCACGTGCCCATCCTCTCTCTCTCTCTCTCCCAATATTCTGTGGTGGTCAAACCGAAATCACCCTCAAATTCGTCAACACGCCCAAGAGCGCCTCTGTCTCTCTCTCTCTCTCTCTAAGCTCATCTCTTTCAGCTAGGGTTTCTTCTTTTTCTAATGGTTTGGCGCCTGTAGTCGAATATCACACTTTTTGCTACAGTGTTGGATCAATCGAAGTTGGAGAGAGAGGCTTTGTTAAGCCAAATGTGTTCACTGACATTGCGAGCTCAACTCGCCCAGCTGAAGTTCGGCTCTTGCTGATCCGACTCTTGGTCGCCATTCTGCGGCTGCCGCAATCCGCATGAGCGGGGAAGAATGTGCCGAATGATTCCTCCTTAGCTGAAATTTGGTATTCCTTCGGGCTTTTTGGACTGTTTAGATCTGCTTTGTGTTCTCAAAATGTAGTCTTTGTGTCACCGAGTATTATACTTGTTTGCGTCAATCTGTTGGTGCTTTATGGTTCTTGAATTGCTACTGATGCATCTTTGAGCTACGCCTATTAGATCTTTCCCTGTTTTCGGCACAATGTGACTGAAAGTCCGTGTCTGCCTCGATCCTGGCATGCTTTTCTTGCTTCGACTGCATGAGAGATAAATTTTGCGAACTTCTTTCCTTGATTGAGAGGATCCATGTCCATAAATGTTTCCAAGTTCCTTATTTAATGGAGCTTTTGCTTCTGCTACGCTCTTTGCTTCTGGCTTTTGGATGAAAATATGAATTGAATTGCACCATTGGTAACCTTCATTTGTCCCCTCTTTCCCGGGTTGTTTTCAGACTTCGCACATGTTCCCCTGGAAAAATCTGAGGCATTGAGCGATGGCTCTAAAGCTTCCAGCTATAGAAGCTGCTAAGATAGCCATTGGATCAATTGGACGTGGATATGATGTAGCAGAGGATCTAAGGCTCAAGTATTGTAAAGGAAATCCAACAGATTCGCGATTGATTCAGATAGATGAAGATGATGGACGTGAGATTGTTCTGCCTGGCGGGCTGTCAATCCTGAATGTCTCTAAATCGATTAAGTGTGATAAAGGAGAGCGTACACGTTTCAGGTCCGACGTTCTTTCTTTCCAACAGGTATTTATTGTTGCTTGATGTCATTTGTACCTTCTTCACATTATTCTTTCTACTCGTGTTCTTTTTCTGCTTATGTTACTGAACAATTTTCTCCATCTTTGTCACTGTCATAACCATTCTTTCAACTATTAAAATTTAGAAGTTTGCTTCCTGTGAGATAGACCAGGGTTAAGTATTGGTTTCTTTTCCCATCGAAGGTTGTCTCTTGTTTCTCATTCAGTGTGTGCATCATCATGTGGGTGTATGCATCTGGGTTTTTGTGGAGTTTGCAGAGTAAAAGACATTGCGACGTTACTAATCTTAACCTTATGGCAATTCCCATGCATTTCTATAAAAAAATTTATCTCTCCATTCTTGCAGACACTAAGTTTTAGGTAGTTAAGTTTCTTCAAATGCCATAGAGAAGTTTGCTGCGCCAGATTAATCTAGGATTTCTCTTCAGGGTGCATTCCTAATTTTTGTTGAATTCATCTGGCATGTATGTGGTATTCCTTTCAAAGTATCTTCCACTGGTGGCTACTGCCTCCTTCATGTTTTAAACATCAAAATCCTTTTCTCTTCTTATCCACGAGATCTATAAATGTTTGTCAAATATTAATGTCTGGTTGTGATTTTTTTTTTTTGGTTGGGGTTAGTTAAGTAGAAGAATTTCAACACAGAGGTTCCAGTGGGCTACCAATCATCATACTGTGAGAGTTTATGTATTCAAAAATGTTTCTAATGTTTGTTAGTGCCCTCAGAAAAGTGCTTGCTCCATACCATTTTTATTTATTTTTTATGTACCATGTATTTCCAACTTATAATTGTCTCTTTCTTCTTTCTCTTACAGATGTCTGAGCAATTCAACCAGGACATGTCTTTAACTGGAAAAATACCTTCTGGCCTCTTTAATGCGATGTTTGAATTTTCGGGATGTTGGCAGAAAGATGCAGCGAACACCAAGACCCTTGCCTTTGATGGGGTGTTCATCACTCTGTATACTGTTGCCTTAGAAAAATCTCACATACTTCTCTGTGATCATGTCAAGAATGCTGTCCCAACGACATGGGAACCTGCTGCACTGGCAAGGTGGACTGCATTATATTTCGCAATTTTGACTGCAATCTTATCGTGAGATTTTGTCCATCTCTGTCAGAGTTATAGTCGAATTTGTTCCTTGTCAAGAATTCTGGTTTAGGACTTCTTTGATACTTTTTTCTGCTTTTTTCCGCATGCTATGATTGAGCTACATAGTGATACAGACAATCTGTATTTTATATGCTTCTTTTGAATTGGAAGATCCTAAATCCCGTTTTCTGCATATGCTTGTCGGCTAGTGTTTTTCAAGTCATTAACTTCCAATTGCATATTATCAAGTCTTTGATAAGTCAATTAGCCCAAAGAAGAAGTCTTTGATTAGTCACCTGGAACCTGTGAACGGCTTGCATTTGACTAAGTTAGTATATCCTTATTGTTTGATGGTAGGATTTTTCCACAAGGTAAATGCAATGACATTGGAAGTTATGTGATGTTTAACATTAGTAGGAGCAGTGCATAATGGGCGATTCCATAGAGCTCAAACATTTAATAATATAAATGTGCTTCTAGGTTCATCGAGATGTTTGGGACCCATATTATTGTCGGCATAAAGATGGGAGGGAAGGACGTGATATTTGTGAAGCAGCAGCATTCATCAACTATTCAGCCTGCTGATGTACAGAAGAGGCTGAAGAAAATGGCGGATAAGAGATTTCTTGATGGTAATGGACAGTATATGGCTTCTGATCAAGTGTACCAGCATGATAAGGTTTGTGAAGCTGCAAAAGTAGCTCATAAAGCCGTGTCCATTTGCAACGCTAGATATGGATAATTGCACTTGTAAATGGTTTGCATATATGGATCTGTAGGCCTTTCTTAGTTATTTTTCTGCTGGATGGATCTTAGGCTCGTTCCTGATATTATCATCTCTTATCCAAAGTTTTGGTTTTATTACTAAGATATTATCATTGCATTGAGAGCTGCATGTCTTAAATAGAAGAGAATTTTCTGATCTACAGCTACTTGATTTTGGGATGAGTTCAACTCTCAGAAAGTAATTGCAATGGATATACCAAAACTATCGTTGTCTTATTTACACATTTATTTTTCAGTTCGATATCAGGGAGCAGCGGCTGCGGTTTGCAGATGCCAGTTCATCAAGTTCTTATCTACTCAAGGAGGTATTGTTTGATGTTCAAGTTAAATTTATCTGCTAAGGTTTCTGGCGAGTTATACATTTTAAACTCTTGGTGAAAGTTGTCCCCTGGTTGCTAAATGCAGGACATTGTAACCATTTGCAAGAGGAGAGGTGGAAGTGCTAGTAAACACCTGTCTCATAATGATTGGTTAAACACTGTTCAGTTGGAGCCCGATGTCATCTCAATGTCGTTCATTCCCATTACCTCACTATTGAGTGGAGTTCCGGGAAGTGGCTTTTTGAGCCATGCAATTAACTTGTATTTAAGATGTTAGTCATTCTTCCCCTTGTCCATATATTAGTTCGGTTGTTGGCATCTCTTTGTTTCGTTAGCTATGATGTTTATCTGTCACTACATTCTCATATGATGGATATTCCTCGATAATGCTAAAGATATATTAGTTCACATTGAAAAGCTATTGTAAAGCTTCCATTGAATTTCCCTGTGACATTTCGAGCAGTTTGTAGAATTTTTTCAATTGTGTTGTTGCCATCAATAACTATCTACCTCATCACCTTTGTCTTTGTAGATAAACCCCCCATAGAAGAGCTCCACCAATTTTTGGAGTTCCAGCTGCCTAGGCAGTGGGCACCAGTGTTCAGCGAGCTTCCTCTTGGTCCCCAGCGCAAGCGACAAAGCACCAGTTCTTTGCGTTTCAGCTTGATGGGACCCAAACTATACGTGAATACCACCCCGGTAAATTTTCGTTTGGTCATCTCTCATTTATTCTCTTTTCATTATGCTGGCTCATTGTATCATATGTCATCAGGATTATTCTTTTTGTTTAATTTCCTTTTTGCCTGCATCACATTTTCTTAGTTAGATTGAAGGGATAATGCTTGGAGGAGTTTTTGTGCTGCGCAGTTTGCCCATTTGGCCATAGAAAAACTTGGAGCTTTTGTCAGGAATATGTTGAGCGAGAATAATCTGGTGGATTTATAGAGAGCTTTGAGGGAGTATTATTACTTTATGATTATTATGGCCTATCTTCTAGCTTACTCTATTCCTTGTGTTACATGGTAGGTTGATGTGGGTAAGAGGCCTGTTACTGGCCTAAGGCTTTATTTGGAAGGTAAAAGAAGCGACCGTCTAGCGATTCATTTGCAGCACCTCTCCTCTCTTCCAAAAATATTCCAACTCGTGGATGATCCGAGTGGCAACTTTGCCCGTGAATCCCATGACAGGAAGTACTACGAGAAAGTCCAGTGGAAGAACTTCTCCCGTGTCTGCACTGCTCCTGTTGAGTCTGATGAGGATCTCTCCATTGTTACTGGTGCCCAATTGCAGGTAGAGAACTATGGGATGAAAAACGTTCTTTTCTTACGACTCCGCTTTGCTACGGCATTGGGAGCCACCGTAGTTAAGCGTCAAGAGTGGGATGGATCTCCTGGATTAGCAGCCAAGTCGGGACTCATATCAGCACTAATAAGTCATCACTTCTCCACAGTTCAGAAACCACCACCCAGACCTGCAGAGGTGAATATAAACTCTGCTGTTTACCCTGGTGGACCACCAGTGCCTGTTCAAGCACCCAAGCTTCTAAAGTTGGTTGACACCACAGAGATGCAAAGAGGGCCAGAGGAGTCTCCTGGCTATTGGGTTGTTTCCGGGGCAAGGCTCATGGTTGAGAAGGGAAGGATTTCTCTCCGGGTTAAGTATTCATTGTTGACTATCATATTACCAGATGAAGAAACACTTGAAGACCATTAGCAGTACTCATCTGGTCTTAAGCAGACAATGGAATCCACTTGAAGTGGTGAAAACAGCAGTTATAGCACGCATTGAAAAGTTATGCTGCCAAGCAAACAGCTGAATTGAGGCACAGAGTGGAAGGTAAAATATGCGTCGGCAAATTTTTGGGCTTGAAATTTCTCAGCTGGGTGGGCTGTCCTTGTTCGTATATTACATGTAACATCATTTTTATTTACATGTGTAAAGCTAAAGCATGCAATTTATGTTCCCCATTGGTATTCACGTAACGCCTCAGCTTCCTAGGATGATGCAGTAACTCTTAAGTCCATTTCTGCAGAGAGCGAAAAGCAATTCACCTAATTAAGAGGAAAGTGAAATTCCATGAATCTCAATATACCACAGGCTCTTTTGTCTGGGGTATTAATGTATGGCCACTTTTTGTAATCTTCAGGACTGTTGTTAGTAGCTGATGCTATGTCATTAACAATTCGCATCTTCCCTGTAGGATCATTGTTCATTGAGGCACAAGTACGCAACTCATGTGGTGTAGCTACCACCTGAGGAGGTTGATGGTTAATTTTGTTTGTTCTTGTTCCTTTTTCTGCTTCTTTTACATATACTGAGAACACCTCAAGTGAGAGTACCGAAGGTTGAAGTTAGGGCCTGGCACCTTATGCTCCTATCTCCTCACTAGTTCAGTTCAGTTCTGTTCTTTCTTTGCTAACTTCATTCTCGGTTTTTTGGGTCAGACAATAATTTCCCACGTACTGCTGAAGTACAAGATCTGCCTATTCCATTAACGTTTTGGTGCGTCTTTTTTCGATTTTTCCGTAACTCTATGTGCCACGAAACGGTAGCAAACAGCATTTTGGTGCAGAAATAGGACTTGAATGGTAGTGCTCTTTATGCCGTTGCTCAGAGATGGACTAACCACCAGGGGAAGCCTCCCTTTTCCAATATTGAATTCATGCTTCTATGTCTCTTAGATCTTATCAAGCCCTTCACTGCTCATTTTCATTGATGCCAGTACATCGTACATCGTAAACTGGAAAACGATCCCAAACTTCCCTCCCGCTTCTGTTCTTCTCCATTAGGCGAACCTACTCATTTATCTCATTTCTTTTCGTTGCGAGGGGTGTCGTTTAAAGTGAAACATGTGGTTCACAAATGAGGCTCTCATGCATTTCCCAATATACAAGGAGATTCAGTGATGGTTCTCATCGTGGGAACTGTATACTCGCAAAAGAAAATGTCTTCATGATAAGGCGATAGATCCCTTCTCTTGGACGGGGCAGAGGAGCCGGTTGAGCAATGTAGGTAGGACAATGCTGTGCCGGCATTAGCACCGGGATGTCTGAAGCAGAGGACGGAAACACCTGTTTTTACAAAGTGAGAATCTTGATCAGTTTCACAAAAGCGCAACGTGGTGGCCACCCTATTTGCAATACATCAAACTAAGATCAGTCCGTAGGAACTCAATCTTGTTTCTTTATTCATGGTCTTTATATGAATCCGTACGGTTCTCTTCCGGTAGCGACATTTAGCGAAAGAGGCCTTATCCCAGAGTCCATGTTATCTTGTCCTAGCGAATTGCACCACCTCGCCTTTTCTTTGACTGACTCGTCATTGGGTAAGGAAAAACTAATGCCCACATGAGGAAGGATGAGTAGAAGCTAAATGCAGAACTGAAGTATCTATGTGATTATATTCTTCTATGACTGAGTTCAACGAGAAGCTCTCTGCCCAATTTTTGCATCAAAAGGATGAAACTCGAACTGTGAATTCACAAGATCCCTGCAAAGAAGGATCTTGGAAAGGTCTTGCTAGTCCATCAGATTGTAAAAGTAGATTACAAAGGGAGATTTATGGATAAAATGAAGGTGAAACTTACTAGCTGTGGATTGCGGAGCTTCTGTGTCTCTTCTGCTTCCAGAGAACTATCGTTCATGGGTTCAGGTGAAGTGAAAGAGGGACTGGCTCTGAACAGATGTTCAAATATAGCAATGATAAGGAACAAAGATATCAAAATTGCTGTGGCAACAAATCCAAAAGATATGGCATTCAATGATGCTCCAGAGCTCTTCCATGGAGCTTCCCTGTCTAGTGTTGCTTGGGATGAGCTTGGATCTGAATTCGTATACATGTTCCATGGCTTTGCATTTTCAGAATCAAATCCATTCATGGTTGTACAGGAAATGATCGATGCTTCTTTCTCGGCAGTCTATGAAGTGTTTTTCGGGACTAAGAGGCGATTTTATTTGTCTCCAATGATCATATTCACCTCTCAATATGTCCAGAAAGCTGTGTCTCTATCCACTGAATCCTCTGAAAACTCTATCTGCTGACTTCATAATCGCTGCACAAAAATTCCAGCAAGATAACAATGTCTTAGATCATCCCACAAGTTCATGAGCGTGCCGTGAACTTAAATTCTTTGAATTTTGATCTACTATCACATGCTCTCCAATAAAAGCTATTTGAATTGGTAGCCCATTGTCACTGCTTAAAACAATCAGGGTCTGAAAGAAGGCGAAGAATGGTGAATTGTAAATGAAACTCGAAAGACCGGATGATCCATCTCCATAAATGCAGCATGGATATTTTGAAAAGGAATTAAAATATGTTTCCAAAATAACCTTAGATTAGGTATTGAACAGAGATGCAGCCTATTCAGCCGAAGCTAATTGACTTGCAGTTCTCATGGCTGTTCTGGAAGAAGAACAGTGGCTAATGAGGTAAGATAAAACTCATTACACGACCTCCTTAGGTAAATTAAGTTCACTTTAGCGGAAAGACAACACAACCTTAAAGTGAACTTTAAAAAAAAAATGCCTTTTGCTCGTCAACCTACGGGGTATTAACAGCCGTTTCCAGCTGTTGTTCCCCTCCCAAGGGCAGATTCTTACGCTCATCTCTTCAACCTATTTGGTCCACATCCAAAAATGAAACGACCCTTCCCGCTAATTCTTTCGGTTGTGAGACACATTCAAATTCAATATAAGTTATATAACAGCAAATCATTTCAAACATTGCGACCACGGGTAATTCACCAGGTTTGAAACTAAATGACTGGTGACATAGGAAAGTGCACTCAGAAGGTAAGACATACTTAAACTGCTACACCAGTAGGAGAAAAAGATCTTACCCAGTTTTAGTGGCTGTGTCCTCAGTTTCTTTATCGGTAAAACACCGATGTGTGGTGATGACCTACAATGATGACATACATGTATCAACTAACCTTGTTTGGAGGTGATCTTAAAAAATACTGTCTGGATCCCGGAAATGATTGGGAAGTAGGAGTATCCTTGCTAGCCTTCTGGTCCTAAAAGCTTGAGTTTCTAAGAAGCCATCCAAGACCAAGACACACAACTATCGAATGCAATGTCCAGAGGGCAGATCTTCTAAGCTACCTTTATACCCAAGTAGGAAAAAGTAAAGACAAAGTTAAATGATAGTCCTTTCCCTTTTCTTCTTTTGTTGTGTTGTGACGTTGCATGTTCTTTGATGCTTAACTTAATGGATACTATACCTTGTCTCGGGGTGGAGACTCAAAACAAGCGACAAGGAATGGGCCTTCCTGTCTGGGGAGTCCACTAGCAGTGCTTCTTAAGCAGTGTCTCTGGTTCTTCTGGTTTCAGAAAATCCACCAAGATCCCAACTCTTGCATCATCTCACTATGCCACGTGTCCAAATTTCTCTTGGTTGGGAGGGTGAGATTGTTTTGGATTTCTTAATCCAACTCATCATACACCTTTTCACATGATTACAGAGTTGACAGAGGTTAAATTTTTTGGTTAAATAGCTGCATGATGGCAATAATGTGCAATCACATCTATATCCAACATACCCACTTTATGGTAATTATGTAAGGTAGCGATATCCAACCATAACTCCATGATTATTCCCTACCAAACAAATAAAGAAAGAAGAAAGAAAAGAGGAAGCTGCTAGACAAAGCATAACCTAGAAGAGAGAGAGAGAGAGAGAGAGAGAAAGAGTAAAATCTGCTCCACAATGCGCTTCTTTATGTACGGAAAACAATAGTAATTTAATGGCCTAAGTGATTTTAGACCCATGAACATGAAAGAAGTAGAGACATATCTAGTCAGATAATAGATATGGGGGAAGAACATGTTAGGCATTGACTTTGGACCATGTAGCATTACAAGAATCTGTTATAGAATTCAGTTCCGCGATGGGCAATAAACTAGAAAACATGCTTATTATTCACATGATAACACGCGACACAAACTACTTCCACATCAATTTCTAAAAACCAAATCTTGGTTTGTCAAAAGGATAATATCATGAGAATTGAGTTAATCAACTTTCATACAATTACTGCTAGGACGTTCCTAACGTGTAATTATTTAATACATTGACTTAAAGAGATTGTTTTCATTTTCCTTCAATAGAAGGTTAAAGTTACACACATTGACTTAAAGAGACTGTTTTCATTTTCCTTCGATAGAAGGTTAAAGTAAGAACATGGCGTTCTGCCAATATTATTTGAACTTTTGTCGTGATGACTTCGTCTAGTTATTCCCTCATATTCATGATTGGGTGAAGAGTTTAATTAGATACGTTGTAATTTGAAGAAAAGACAGAAACTTTCTAGCTACCAAGACAGTAGAGATTCCAATATGCACGTATATGCTTTTGTGATAAAAACTAGTGCTATCTGTATTGTCTTGGTCAATTTTCTTTTTTAAATTTCTAAAGGAGGGTTACAATCAAGAAAAGAATATTCTTGATATAAAATAAGGTCCTGGGATAAAGGCTATACTAAAGTGACTTGCATGAAAGTTGAAAAAGATATGAGAGAGAGAGAGAGAGAGAGAGAGGGCCATTCGGAAGCGCTATGAAATAAGAACTTTTGTCAACGAGGCAATGATCATGTCTGGTAAAGGCATAAAGCCTGCCTGCATCTTGGTCCAATACACCAAAATGTAAAAGGAAAAAGGAAACAGAGAAGAACTCAAAATCAAAGGAAAGAGATGTAAGCAGCTGGAACCGAAAGCAATAGGCATTGTGCTGCGATTGTAGTAGTTGAGAGAGACTGAATCTACACAAGCACACTTAATCAATTGCGTGAAGTGGTGGAAGTCATCTCATCATAGTGAAAATATGGCGACTCCTCTTTTGCATGTAAGACATTTTCGAAAAGACGAAGGGACCACCCTCATCATCCCCCTTGACATTACAAGAAAGCAAAAGCTATCCGCAACATTACGCTGAATGAAAAAAATTTAGAGGCATAATAAAACATTTTCTTTACCCCTTTTCTGACCTTAGTCACCATCTCAAGCAATCTTGTATTCTTCTGTGCCAGCTAGGAATATCTTGTTTGTTAAACCTGATGACCAATCTTAGCTTCCACGTTCTCATGAAATTGAACCATGGAGGCCGGGAAGAGGAAAAGACAGAACCCCGATGACGTGACTTGAGCGTCTTTGCTCTCTCTCGTCTTGTGTTTAAAGTAGGATCACCATCACCACCTCTCTCTCTCTCTCTCTCTCTCTCTCTCTCTAGTTCTTATTTCATGGTTCATCGTCTCCCATGGGAATGCCACATCGGGACTGTCGACAGCTCGCAGGCAGGATATGACAGGTTGATGCTGACGTGTTCTCGTTTATGCTTATCTGAACTGAATCTGAATCTTGGCAGATGGGAGTCCAACTGGCCTTGCTTGCGTACGGACTCGCATCATGCTTTATTCAATTCCACCACAATAAATGAAGGTAGACAGCTGACCCTAGTTGAGCATGTTTCCCAGATGGGGCTTGGATACGAGCGCCCACGTATAGGCGGGATCCAAGCTTTAGGATGCCATGCCACTTGACTGTCCGTAGAGTGACTCATTAAACAACAAGTGAAAAAGAGAACCAAACAGTCTATTATATTTTTCATATCCTCCAAGGCTAAATAATACTCCTAGAGAGATGGAATTTAGCAGTCAATATTTCAAACTCGAACAGAAAAATAAGTTGAAGACACTTGCAATGTCCCTTGAAACTGCACAGGACAAACGAGAAATCCTCACTTCTAGATTAGCTATCAAGCCTTGAGCCTTCCAAAGAACCTGGCCTTCTCCTGTGCAGTCTGGAAACGACCATGGCCAAACTTGGAGGACGTATCGATAAACTTGAGTTTGATCTCCTCCATGGCCACTCTGGAAGTTTGTTTCAACAAGGACTGCCTTAACGTGACAACACGCTTCTTCGGGCCCACACAGCATCCTCTTATCATCAGGTAGTCTTCCTTCACCACACCATAATGGGGAAACCCTCCAACAGGTGTAATGTCTTTCTCAGTCCTAGAATCGAGACATAAATAGACACATCAGACGCATCCCACCCAGTTCGATGACATCCCTCAAGTAAAGTAAGAATGTCGGGTTTTGACCGTCTCTTGAGACTCTAAAAATGTGAAGAAAGTAAGCAACACAAGCGGAAAAAATCAAGGCACAAGATTACAAACCTGTCAAATTCAGTCATAGCAGAATGAGACTCCTGACCGGCTTTCCCAACCTTGTAGACCTTTTTATTCATCTCAGTACGGTGATGATAACCGTTCTGACCAGCCCTGGCAACTGTGAATGAGACCCTAGCAGGATGCCAGGCCCCATACAAGCTACCTTGCGAAGCCCTCGGTGGGTCTTACGAGGAAGGCGAGTTACACCCCACCTGGTGACCACTCCCTCATAGCCCTTACCCTTGGTCACTCCAATGACGTCAATCATCTCATCCTTCTGAAATACAGCTTCCACTGGAATCTGCTTCTCAAAGAATCCATAAGCATAATCAACTTTCTGGGCAACAGTCCCACCATTCACTTGAATCTCCATGAGATGGGCTTTCTTCTGCTTCAGTCCCTTCATTTTTCTTATCTACACAATCAGACCATTAAGAATTAGAAAGTTGTGTCAGAAAAGAAGCAGCTAATTAAGAACCCCACTACAGTAGGGAGATTCCCAAATCATATATCATAAGGCACATGCAGCCATTCAAATCCATCAGATGCACAAATTTTCACATTGCATTGGAGAAGATTACAAGTTTAGCAAGAAAGAAAGTAATGTTCACCTGGGTATGGGCCAAAACACGGATGACAGAGCAGTACTTCTTCATCTTCTCCAATTGCACCTGAATGTCCTTTTTCCCATCTTCAGATTCATATTTCTTAGTATACTTGGTGAAAGCCTTCTTCTTAGACTTACACCAGTTCTTGTAGAATCTTCTCTTCACCTCTTCGCTAAGATGCTGAGCCCAGACAGTGTTCAAAGAACGGAGCCCACGAGGGGTTTTAACATAGCCAACCAAACCAACCACAACCATAGGAGGGGTTTCAATCACAGTTACTGCTTCACATGTTTCCTTCTTGTGAAGTTCTGCATAAACCAATTAACAAAAGGCATCATGCAACTTTTGCTAGAAACTAACTCGAAAGCTTTTTCAAATGATTATCACATTTGCAGTAAACTACGTTAAGTGGTGAAGAGATATGCTCAATTCAGAAACTGATTACCTCCAACCTTTAAGGTTTACCTCTCAACATGAAGTAACTATTACATCTTGTTAACAAAAAATAACATGTTGACACAAAAGATTCTTGACATACTGCAGAATTGTTATGTATATGATATAAAAACTGCCAAAAAATTCCCATATGAATTGACTTATTCAATTTATTGGCCTACTACGAGCACCGCAAATTAATTGGGCACACATGAAAACTCACTGGATCCTGGCTTTTCGACTTCTCTGACAATATGAGTCATCCCAGCTTTATACCCCAGAAAGGCAGTTAACCTACACGGTTTTGTTGCATCATCCTTTGGGAAGGCCTTGACTGCAACATAAAAACACAAACAGATATTGAACTTTATTCAGAATTAGAAGAAGAGAAGCAATTTAGAATAGGATGATAGAGTGGTTATGTGAGGATATAGCAGACAACATCAACAAGCCGGTCATTTAAATTGTTTCCACATAAACAAAATGTTACTACTTGATCATGACTACATCACCAATATAGAACTATATTGTATCATACAGAATACCTCAAGCGAATCAGCAACTTGCTACTTTATGTGTCAAATAGAACTTCAACAAAAAGCTAAAGGTTTCTAGCTACATGTATCCATCACCAGAAGTGTATATCGTGGATAATTATTGTGACAGTAATTCAAGTTTTCAGCATAACCGATTATAACTTCTAGCCATGACATCATATGGAGATGGACTGTAGAAACCACAAGTCTTCAAAACGCTTATGCAGATAAAGGAAAAACATCAAAAACCTTTTCCTCTGTGGCGGGAGGCTCTCTTCCTAGGAAGAAATCCCAAAGAGCCATGTCTTGGATGTTCAAACTTACGATGAGACATGCTTCCTTCTTAATGGTAAAATCTGCAGAACTCACTAAGAGCAGATTTAACATTTCATGAAAAAGAAAAACAATTGTAATGAACTCAATGCAATTTTACTGCATAGAACAAGGATTTCCAAGCCTGTAATACATGAACAAAAAATAACCAATGTATGTGTTCAAGAGCAGAGTATCAATAGCTCCTTTGACTCCTGTAATCTTTGGGTGAAAGCGCAAAAAATTTAGCTCCAACCAGGTGCCCACTGGTTGAATTAATTCATTCACCTGGAGAATGGGGGGCACTAAACACTTGATAAGGAACTGTGGTACCATACCTTACAGGCACTAAATTACAGTATTTCCCAAATATTCGATAGATGGGCAAATTAGCTTTGCATTGGGATGAAAAGCACCTAGACTTGATAATTTCAAAAGAAGAAAGTCAAACCAACACAATCTGATAAACTGAAAACCTTTCCTTTACAACAAAAGGAAAACAAAGATAAAAAGCAGGTACAGATCTAAAACTTGAAACCTTAATTAAGGAACTCCACCATGCCCTGTCACCACCACCTCCAGCAAATGCGAAAAATGCCCCCCACCAAAGGCCTATGACATGAAGCTATGCCAATTCTCTGGCTCAATGGTATCTCTTTCCAAAAACCCAGGTTAGGGTCATGGCAAATGAGCCCCTTTGAGACTCCAGCCTTGATTACTGACTAATTTTTTTGGGGACTTCATTTCAAACTTTGCTGGAAGAGGTGATGGACCAACATGACAAAGAGAGGATTTCCAAAACATACGTTGATCCTCAGACCACTTTCTGGTAAAATAGGATCCCATAACTACATATCATCTCATAATTCATTTCAAAGCATAGGTCCTGAGTCTAATATTAATATCTCATTGTTTTCACCCAGACAGTTTTCCCCTAGACCAATCTTACATATCATGATATCTGCAGAGACTGGTACTCGCAAGTGTCAGCATACTACAACCACATGTCAGAACTCATTACACGTTCCAACTTAACAAGCACAATAAGAACACATGTCGCCAGTTCGTTGATTTCATCCATACAATCTCCCACCATCTAAAAGCGAACTCTATATACATATCCAAAGACATAGTTGAGCAGCTTTACGCTTGCGATTCCTGGACGCCACCTACATTGACGAGCCATAAAGCAATGTATCGAGCGCAACCTAATAATTATAAGATAAAAAGTCACCTATAGTCGTCTGAGCATGAAAATCTAAACCGGAGTACCTCGGCTCGCAGAAGGCAGCTCGTCCCGGTGAGCGGCACTGACAGCAACGAAGCACAACCAGTAGGGTTTTACATGGTGCGGCTCTTATATCATGTGTAAGCGATCTCGCGTCAACGGCTACGATCGAATTTCTACTCGGCACTGTCCGTTGGATCCGGGAACCTAGAATTGGCTTTCTGGGGTTTTCCCAAGCTAGCGCCGTTCGTACGCTGGGCCTGGAAATGAATGAGCCCATGAGAAATGGGCCTAGTCATTTGGGCTTTCTCGAGACACGGATCAAATAGCAAGTATCCTTCCTTAGGTCCAATCCGTGCACTAATGATTCCGACTTCCAAAATCAAAACTAGTCAAGAGGAATCGGAATTTTTTTTTGGATCGAGGAAACATACGATAAGTGCAGTTAAATTAACATTACCATAATTTTTTATTTCTTCGTAATAAAAAAGTGTGGAGCATGTATGAGATTTCATATGAGTCCAACAAATCGAATCAATCCAATAAGACTCTTTTTATTGCTAGTATAACAATGAATAATATCAGGTAGGTCGCCCAGTAACGTGCTTTTGGATTCAAGTGTACTGACCGCTCTTCTCAACTCATCTTACCTTCTCGACGTAACATAGAATATGACAATTATAGGAAGTCAACGTTCTTACAAGCCCAAAATGAAGAAGAGGGTTCATTTCTAACATCCATCTCATTATACTATGGCCGTTTAGCTCTATTTCTTCTTCTGCTTCAAGGCCATGATTGATGGCGATACGTGGTAGGAAGGAGCAATAATGGATTGCTGAAACACGACATAATTGAATGTGAGAGGGCATCGCTACTCCATGGAGAATGAAAATGAAAAGGAAGGGGGGGTGCAATGAATGACAATGATTGCAGATACAAAAAGAAAAGGGACTGCAAGTGGACAAATGGTGACTTGGATTCCACCGTCTGTGCGTTCTTGCATGGCTTTGGGTGATGAAGATCGACGAGCCCCACCCCTCTTCGCAAGGTCAATTCTCATAATGTCAACCGTGGGACACCCTCTCTTTTTACTACATCCATCACCTGACCACCTTTGTTCATCGTTATCGCCTGATGATGTGACTTGTGTGAATCTAAACAAATCTCCCTCTGCCCGAGGAGGAGGCAAACAAATGCCGGTCTTCTCCCCTCCATAACATCAGCAACCTCTGCATGATAAAAATGCAAAGGATTCAGCAGTGGGGCGGGAGATGTGTCATTCGACGTGCCGGATGAAAACCGATTTCGCATTGCCTCATGACGTGCTCCTCAAGATGGGGTCTTACAGCATTTCCAAGCCTTGAAATCTTCCTCCAAATGAAAGGTTATGCATTAGGTAGAATAGGCAAATCCTTGGTCTTGTGAGCAGACAACCAAGCAACCCAGATGGACCTAGCTTCTGCAAAAGTCAACTAAATACACTTCCATCGCACAAGCTTCGTTCCAATGCTCAATCTTCTTAAGCCCAGGTCTCCCCCTTCTTTCTACAGGTAAAACAAATAGCATCTTAGCTCACCTTTGCTCCTTTTGGCATCAGAGCTGTCTCCCTTCCATAAGAAAGCCATAATCTTTAATAATCTTTTTAGGAAGTACAAAGATCTTGTCCCGCCAGTTGATACGATACCCTAAACAACATAGCTAATAAGCTGCAGCAATCTAGCTGCATAAGAGAGCTTTCTAGCAGTCCAATTATAGTTTGGACTCTATTGTCTTGTTTTCGACCTGCACTCTTGGAAGCAACATTTGAACCCGGTCCTGTCCAAGATGAGGGGTATGTCTAGAAATGCACAAACTTCCAAAAGCAATGCCTATCTTTTGCCAAGCAGAAAGCACGAGGATGCATGCGGAGCAAAACGAAGCGCCGAGCTTTATTAGATACTAGAGGACAAAACTTAACCATGCAGCCGGCAATATTTTAGCGTCTTTGATCCTGGTTGATCGCAGGTTTACGAGATTTAGTGTCAGAAGAAGGTCAGAAGAATCCATGGCACGCACGAGAATCTCTTGAGGAAAACATTTTACATTTTTTTGGAGAAACGGTTACGTCAAATCCCATGCAAATCTTGAAAGATACACTGACCCCATAACGCGAATTAAGAAAGGGAAAGATCTCATGCTTTGAATCAATGCCGTGAAAGACAGAGCAAAAGATGGTTTGGTGGAGATCAAGCTTTATAAATATAATAAATGGCTGCAGGGGAATTCATCGAGTTCGAAGACAAATCTATCCGAGGTGTTTCCCACTTCTACGCTCAGTATATATACTCTTTTATCTTACTTTTATGTGTCCATCTGCACGCCTTGTCTAAGCATATATAGTTACAAATTCAAGCTTAGTCTACTCGCATACTTGATACTCGAAACTTTACTTGAGTTCGATCGAGTATTTAGTTTTTTTTTTTTTTTTCATTCGAGCTTGCCTTGAACATAAGATCGAGATGTTCGAGCTCCACTCTATTGCGATCGAGTTAGAAATGAGTTTGAGCTTAAGCTTAATAAGCTTTGCCTTATAATTTTAAGGATTTTTTTTTATCTTTATATATAGTAAACATTTTTCTAAAAGAATAGTCGAAGCTCCGTGGGCAGTGAGCCTATTGAGTTGAGTATTATGAGCTCGAGCTCGAGCTTAAACCAACAGGATCTTTAAGTAGTTTGAACTTAAGCTCAACTTGAAATCAAATGATTCGATTTTGATTAATCATCAAGCCAAGCTTATGTTCGATGTAAACTTCTAGCATCCCATGAATGTGAAATTTTTTATAAAAGAAAAAATCCATGACAGTAGATACTTGAAGTTGCTTCTAATATTTCAATATAGTAAGAAAATTCGACTTTAACTTGCTTGTCAAGTAATCCATTAGTAAGTTACCTACATTATTAAAATTTTACCAATGTCCAAAACGAATTAGCAAATTACTAACTCCTTTGCAATTATTTGATGACGTGCCAATTTATTTGAGAATTTGTAATTGTAATTAGTAAAATACCAACCCTACAAGGAATTTGCTATCCTTCTAATAAATTGGTAAGTCACCAACTCATTTCAAATTCGATAAGCCTAGTTCATAAACAACCAATACTATGAAAAATCTATTGACACAATGAATTAGTAAATCTACTAAATAACTTCATTAAAGTTTTACAAGTGTGGTAAATTAAATCCTATCATTATTAGGAATATTACCAATCTCCATCGCATACTATGTTACTAGCTTCTTTAAAATTTGACAAGCCTTTGTAACGAATATTTCAAACCAATATTTTGGTAAATTACCAACTTCTTTCAAAATTTATAGGTATAATGAGTAGATTACGAACATTATCATGAATTTTTCTTTTTTCCTTCTTTCCAAGACAAAACTTATCGTCATCGTTATTATTATTATGAATTTGCACTTTTGCAGTCTCTTTGAAAAGCAACATTGGAAGCCCTATAACCGGAATTGACCCAAACTTTTCAAGGGCTTGTTTGTCTTCTCAAAATGTGGAGATGCAACTTTTTGATGTTCTACCAATAGTTAAATATCATCCAAAATTTTAAAAAAAATGCTGAAAAATATATAATTATATATGTAGACATTTATATATTATGAAAATACCGGTGTTATGAGATTAAAAAAAAGTTAAAAATGAGTGAACTTTATCCAAACATGCCCTGAGAAAAAGTAAAACTCTATCCAAACATGCCCCGCGAGTTAGGACCTATTGACAATTTCACAATATAATGCTTTTTGTTCCTGTTTATGTCTCTTTCATCATTCGGATTATTGACTCAAATCACTCTTTTTTATCTCACTTGTTATTCTTTCAAAAATTGGGAAAAATGGAACAAATAAGTTATCCAATTCAGTTGAGTTAACTAATAGTCAGTGTCCATACATCATCCATTCTCTCAACTCACAAAATAGCTATTCACTTCTCTTCTTGAGGTCGCTCCGAATTTATTTCTTTTTATATTTATACATATCTCTTCAACTTCTTTTCATTTGAAGATCACATGGTTTTCGAGATAATTTTTGCACACTTCGACTGGTTCATCTCATTGAGCGATGTTAAGGAGTACTCCACCATGCACATCGATCCGATGCATTAAATTATTTTTAACTTAGAATGCTCCAAACAAGCCATCAATTAAGATCACAAGTTAATGAACAAGCACCCTTTCCATCTAAGCCAACACTATGCAGGTCCTGTGTGTTCAACTTTGCACAGACGCATAGTGCTCACAACGCAAGTGTCCCCTGTGGAAAAAAAGAATGATTCTTCTTACAATTATAAATCGATCGATTTCTAAAAGAGAATATTTCAGCAGCGTCATATTTATCAGATAATATAGATTATTGTATTGCAACTACAACATGTTATTTTCTAAAATAATATTGGTTCTTTCATGTAAATATAGTGATGTAGTATAGAATAATGTAGCAATATACTATTTACCTAGCACATATAATTGATACATAACTATTTACGTATTGAAAATCAGTTCATCAATAATCACCTAAACGTATTAAATTCATCTGAATGCCGGTATCTGATTAAGCACCCTGGCACACTGGTAAAAAGTTACATTGGTTACAAACGCCAATAAGTAAATATCTGCTTATTAGTATATCCATTGTTAATGTCGTTCAAAGTACTGACAACACTAGTTAAGTTTGTAAAATACTTGCATTTTGTTAAATTCTTCATGGTAAATTACTAACCACACTTTATATCCACACTTTATAATGTGAAATAAGTTTACAATTTTACTAAACTTTTGGGATGTTGGTAAATTCCTTATAGGGTTGGTATTTTTACAAACCCACGCTTATAAAATTTCAAAGAAGTTGCAAATTTACCAACTTTTTAACATTTTGGCAAATTACCTGTGGTATTGGTAGTTTACTTAATCATAGTTGTAAAATTTCTAAAAATTGGCAACTGACTAAACTAATGGAATGTTGTATATTCCTTGCCGGTTGGTATTTTCCTAAATTTCATGAAAATTGTTTATTAATCAGTAATGTTATTATTTTACTAACTTATTGGTATATTGGCAAATTCGTTGTAGGGTTCATATTTTAGTAACTGCACTTACAAAAATTCAAAGAAGTTAGAGAAGTTACTAACTTATTGGAATATTGGTAAATTTATTATAATGTTGGTAATTCACTAATGACACTTTGTGGAATTTCAAAAATTGATAACTTAATAATTGAAAAATTACCAAAAAAGTCATAAACTTATTGCAATTGTGCCAATTAAGTCTTAAACCTTTTTTTGTCAATTTAATATTAAAATTTTTTGTATTTGTATCAATTTAGTCCTTTTGGAAAACATTGGAGGACCAAAGCTAACGTGAAAATTTTAATAAAATTTGAATACTTTTCCTATTTTTTATTCTTATTCATTTTTCTTTTTCGTTCTTTTTTTTTCGTCTTCCTCTATAGTCGCCGACCTCATCGAAGGCTAGTGATCAGCCATAGATGAAAGCCAATTATCGGCCACAGATGAGAGCCAGTGAGGGCTGATCTCGTCAGCCTCGGCCAAGGCTCGCCCTCATCGAAATCTGGCGAGGGCCGACCTTGCTAGTCTGGCGAGGCTCACCTAGCAAAGGCGACCTAGTTGTTGTCTGGCGAGAGTTGACCTTGCTACGTTGTCTGGCGAGAGTTGACCTTGCTAGTCTCGCCAACTTTGGCCTCTAGCAAGACGATGTCTCTGCTTGATGCACCTTGAGTGTTTGTAAAAATGCCGCCTTACTTGCAACCCCACATCCTCTAATCGTCATCATCTCACCAAAGGCCGAAGCTGGGGAGTTCAACCCTCGCCAGATTTCATGTGAGGTTGAGCCTTGCCAACTCTGTCCTGTGGTTGGATAAGGCTGACGACTGTAGAGGAAGAAGGAAGAAAAAGAAAGATAGAAAAGAAAGAATAAAAAATAATAAAAATAAAGAACTGCCATGTCATCATTGACCAGTGTCCATGTTAGTCCTAACGGGCCAAAGTTAGCTAAAATGACTGAATTGATACAAATAAAAAGATTTAAGACTGAATTAACACAATTGCAATAAATTTAGGACTTTTTTTTGTAATTTCCTCCTCGCTAATTCATTTGAAAGTTGGTAATACCTTTATAGTTTTGGTAAGTTACTAGCACATTGCCTGACAATCAAGTTATTTGTGATAATTTTTTACCACAAGTAAAGGTCTATTCATTGATTAAAAAAAAAAAAAGTGAACGGTGATTGGATTGATGATAAAATCGAATCTTAGGTCACGAACAGTGATCAATTGATGATAAAGAAAGAAAATTTTTGGTTTAGTCATCCATCTTAATGACCAAGAAACAAAGGATTGAGCAAATTTTATTGAGTTTGACTCATAATGGTCATTTATCAAAGAATGAGTATTAAAAATTTAAGGATAAGTGCAGAAGTATCAAAACTTGTCAAATTTATATAATCAATTTCTTTCATTAACTCCATCCAATTTCGCTATCGTGGCTAAAATGATATCACTTTTGTCAAAATCTTATTTTTTTAGACAAATTTTATTTAAAATTACATAATAATAAAAAGAAAAATTTGGGAAAAAAAAGGAAAAAAAAAGGATGAAGATGTAGGCTCTCGCCGCCACCCCACCATTATCAAAAAGAGCCGGCAATGCTAGCTCCCTCACTGATTGCAGGTGAGGACATGTACAGGTCTAGCCGAATGTTACCGGTTATGATGGTCCGCCACCAATGGTGCCCCTCGGGATTGACTTGTGAGAGGATTGATGACTCTCACCCAATATGGGGAAGGGTCTCGACCTTGCTTGCAGTCAATGAGGGTTGTCAGCCTTGGACAGGGCTCCATGACCCCTGCCAACCATTCTCCCATTCCCCAGCAATGGAAGGGCAATGAGGGTTGCAAGACATTACCTGCATCTTCCTCCTCTTTCCCCCTCCCCTTTTTTTTTAAATTTTTGTAATTTTTAATATAACCAAGATAAAATTTGTATTAACAAACATTAAATTTTGACCAAAACGACGTTGTTTTAGTCACATCAATGCCATGTAGGATGCAAAATAATAATAAAAAATCCATTACAATATTTTTCATTAGTCAAATTGGATGGAGTCAAGGGATTGAACTTCACTGCACAAATTTGACAAGTTTTAGGAGTTTATTGCTTTTTTACAAGTTTTGAAACTCAAATGCACTTTCATGACAAGTTTTAGAACTTCCAAACACTTATACCAAAATTTTATTAATGACATAAGAAATCTAGTAAACTATGGAAATTGCTAGATATCCCTTTGATTAGACCATACACTTGTCCATACTCGAGTTCATTCTTTTGTGACGAAAAAACCATCTTAACTAGTAAACTCAAGTTTCACGAAATACCCCTTTAGCCGCATAAATTAGGTAAGGTGCAGGGCCAAAATTGAAAGAGAAATAATTATGTGTCAATTATTAAATCATTGTGAGAATAAAAAATTCATGACCCAAAATATATTATTATTTTCACAGTCATTCAAGGCTGTTACTGGTAAAGGCAAATTGAATTAAGGTCCTAACCATGGAATTTGTATATTCGGAGGGGTGAAAAATCAAATCGTATGGGTTGAGGCTAATCCACCACACACACAAACACATTATATAACCACTAAGTAGATCAGGGTTGAAGAAAGAAAAGGCAAGTTACGTAAAAGACACACATAACTAGAGCCCGAAGGTGATGAACAGCGGTGGAAGTTTTCTTTTCTTCTTTCCCTTTCTCTTTTTCTCCTTTTTGTAAGGGTGGGCGATGTCTTGGGCTGCAAAAAGCAGTGGAGTGTGGAAGGCCAGAGAGAGGCTAGCGCCTAGGGAGCTGAGCTGGCGTCCGAGTCTCAAAGTGAGTGAGGACTGGGGCAAAATAGTTAGTGCCCACTCACTCCCGATGATGCTCCTATCAATTTCACCTGTATCATCATTCTCATCGTTTGACTCTACCACTTTCATATCATTTTCTCTGTTGATGAATGCAATGCAACCCACTTCAGACCTATTGTCACCTCTTACACTCGCCCGACCAATGTACTACAGACACACCCTGTACTCCGTCTGTACCCTAAGATTCTGCAGCTCGAGCCGGAAGCTGGAAACCAAAAAAACAGAGCATTTATGAATCCCAAGACCAAGTGGTGGTTTTTTTTTTTTAAACAATTGAGTGGGGTGCTGGGGTGCATTCAATCAATACGCGTGCTTTCTTTTTGGGTCCTATGGGTAGAGTGGGGCGTGCTTGTCTTCCTCTGCATTTACCATGTGCTATTCCGGGAATCTGTGGTGGCATGAGCATTGGAGTTAGAGCTAGCTCTGGAAAATTTGACTCTCCTGAGGACCTGACACAGCCATACGTACATCAGCATCACAGATGCTCATCTAGTGAAAAAGCGGAAATTTTCTATCACTTCTCATCGCTTTCTTGGGACGTTATGTCATCGCACTTGCATATTTCTGGTATCCTGTAATGTCAATGTGCCTTTAGGAACCATGAGCATAGCCCAGAGGACAGTAATCTCTAGCTCTACTCCAATAGAATGGTACGCTCGTAAAGTAAATTCACAGATGCTACTTGGGTGTGCTTGCTCGCAGTGTGCTGAAATCACGTCGATTTGAAACCCTGTGTATCAGTCGCCAACATATATAAAAAGCAAAGTCTAGTATGAGGGAATTCATTGTCATACCAGATTTAGCGGAAGAATCACGGAGGGGGGATGTGGGGGGGAACTACGTGGGGGGGGCCCGGAGGAGAATTGTGGGGGTAAAAGGACGCAGGCCAGCAGTGGGGATGGGGGCGGGGGGGGGGCGGGGGGGGGGAGAGGGAGCAGGCGTCGAGGGCGGAAAAAAAGCGGCAGGCAGGACGAGAGTGAAGAAGGGAGAAATGGAAGGGAGCATATGAAGGAGGGGGATGAGGGGGGGGGGATCAGGGGGGAGGCGGAGAAAGGGGGGTGGGGGGGGGAAGGGGAGGAAGGGGCGGGGGGAGGGGGCGAGGGAATGGAGAAGGGGGGACAGGAGCTCGAGGGGAGGCGAGTGGAGAAGGGGGAGTGAAGAGTAGGGGGGAGCGAAGGAGTAGCGATTGTGGAGAGGGGGGTGCCGGGGTCGTGAGGGAGGGGAGGGGTAAAGGGGGGGAAGTTGGTGTCTGAAGGCGTATGGGAAGGTGGGGTTTTGGGCCAAGCTGAAAGACGGGGTGAAGCAGGGAGCGAGTGCAGGGTAGGGGTGATCTGGAGGTGCGATAAAGTGGTGTGTGGGCGGGCGGTACAGGCGGGGAGGGTGGGGGGGGTTAGAATGTGGGGGGAGGCGGGGCGGCGAAGGGAAGGGGGAGCGGGGTACGGAGGGGGAATTGGGGCGGAAGCGGGCAGGAGAAGCAGGCGAATTGGGGGGGCGGGTTAGGCGCGAAAAGTAGAATGGAGGGGCAGAGGGTAGAGGGCGAAGAGAGGGGGAAGCTCAATGGGGTGTGAAAGTGAAATGGGGGGGGAAGGGGATGATGGGGGGGAAAATGGACCAATGGGGCGAGAGGTAGTGGGGGAATATCGGTTTTGAGGGAAGGGTGTGGGTAACTGCTCAAGCGGAGAGTGGGTGGGTAGTTTAGGGGATGTTGCGGAAAGGAAAGGAGCGAGGATGAGGTCCATAAAGAGTGGTTGGGGGTGTTGGTTGGGAGGAGGTACGAGCGTTGTAGAAAGTATAGGGAGGTGGGTTCTAGTGAGTGCTGGTTTTTTGTGTTCGTCTGATAGTGGTAAATCCGTGGGGCAGGCACGAAATTGGGAGAGGTCGTTTTTTCTTCTTCTCCTTTTTCATTCTCTGTCACTGTTTTTTTCTTTTGCATTTCTCTACTTCCATCTCCCTCCTCTTTTCCTTCATTTTTTTTTCCTTTGTCCTTTTTTTTTGTTCTTTTCTTCCTTTTTTCCTTTTCTATTTTCCTGTCTTGCCTTTTCTTCTCCTTTTTCCTCATCATGTCATACCAGATTTATGGGAACCCAGCCGTCTAATCAGTTTTGTCTTAGCATTTGGATGGCTTACCATATCTTAGCAGCTACTGGCCCGTCGCTCTCTTCATGATTTGCTGACTCCACAAAGATATAAAGATTCGATAGTTGCTGCCCATGTATTTGATTTGAATGGTTATCAGAGATGTTCGCAGCGGCTACGACATAAGTTCCATCGTCTAATCGGACTGCACTCACCACCGGGCGGTGGCCTGAAGAGTCCGACAACAGAGCGTTCGCAACACAAATACAAGAGAGGCAAGCACACAGCGAGGACAGTGACCCCTTCGGAGGGCAGACCTCGCCATCAATAAGAAAGAAAGGGACATTTCAAGTTGGACCATCCAAAGAGTTTCAGATGTTAATACGAGAGCCACTCTTTCCCAGCCCGAGGTTTGCTCATTTTAAAGAGGATTCAGGAGTTCCAATGTAAGACAAAAGAGCACTCCTTTCCATGTGAAGAGGAGGGGTCGTGGATTATTCTTTGGCTTTCTTTTGAAGTGGAGAACAAAAGCAAAATGACTCTCTCACTCTGCTTTTACTTTTCTCAGTCTCTCTCTCTCTTTAAGACTTATCACTCTTTTGTTAAAGCTTAAACGGCATGTCATCACAGAGAAGAGCTGGCCACAGCTAGGGGGGAAAGGAAGAAGGAAAAAAAATAAAGCGAAGGGAAAAAATAAAGCCACCACTGGCTCGTCACTCCTTTCTCGCCTGCGACCCATCTTACATACCATTGAATGTCTGTTCTGATCATCCAAACCAGTAATGCATTTAACAATAATCACAGGTCTTTTAATTCTTACAACTTCATCCGTTTTCTGCAACAAAAAGTTCCAGTGATCAGTATAGCAAAGACGTGGCTGTGCCCTGCAGATGGTAAGTCCGAGTCTTCTATAATTGAACGAGGACCATGCCACAGGACATATTAGTAAAGGAGCAAACGCGTCGAGCCTGTGCTGCGGCGCAGATAAAGAAGGAGGGGATTTGAGCATACATGACATACATAGTAGCAGTCTAAATCATGCTGTCCATCATCATTCCGCCGCAGACTCAGCGTTCTTGTTAGACGTGTCAACAATGGTTGCTTTATCGGCCGCCCGATTTCTCTCTGTATTCAAAATCTGGTCTTATTGGGTTTAGTTACAGATCATCTGATCTACCTCTTTAACAAATGAGGTATGCCACACCTTCAAAATTATTCTTTTTTTTACATCAGAGCAACTATGGTCTGTTTGCTTTTCTCTTTAGGCTCAATGCCATTAAATCAGCGCCAACATAATAGGTCAGCGAATACAGAAGTGTGAGGGACAATTTGCCACGAACCCAGATGACTGAAAGTAGCAATTCTATCATCTTCCATTCAAAGTAGAAAGAGAGGTGCCTATTTTTGTTAAAGTTAAATTGATTTTGGCACGATCAAAAAAAGGAAGGATATCAACTTTTGACGTTGACTACCTAATCAGAAACTTTAAATGTCTGTTAGACACGGCCTTATTTTTATAATTTTCGTATTTTCATGGGACCATGAATAGCCTTCTCTTTGTGCTTCTCCTTCTTTATCTCTTTTGCCTTTGGCTTGTAAAGAAGCAGACTATTTTTGGGAGAGCCTCAATCTTCTTCTTCTCACCTTCTCTCTCCTCATGGAGGCAGATAAAGGAAAGCAAAAATAGAGGAAAAGATAGGCGAGGATCGGCTTCATCCTTGGCTCTTCTAACCTATGCCCACTATGAAGTTTTCTCAAGGTTCTCCTACTCTTCCACCTTTGCCAAAGATACGTCATCGACTCATCGGCTTGCCCCTTAAATCCTCTTCTCTTCGCTTGAGTATCCCTAGGCTTTGCTTCTTGAAAAGAGTTTCCCGAGGAACCAACATGTTCCCGCTCTTTGTTTGGCCTTCTTTTCTGTATCGGATGGCTCATCCTATTCTGTCGGGATTTCGAATTCCTTACGTGAACTGAAACAGGGATTTTGAGTATGCCCAGAAAACTGACTATGAGCAGTTGGAATGCTCGACACATCAGTGCTCGTGGGCCGAGTAGATGCTCCCAGGGAACGCCGTCATGCGTCGACTTGACGGAAGCTAAATCTGTATGGCTAAGTTCACCTGTCATATTAAGATTGGATATG
>JAGVVM010005211.1:0-20839 GCA_019149425.1 Psidium friedrichsthalianum
ACAAATTTATCCATAACAAATATTTGGACCAGAAAAGCTCTGAATGTGGGTACATGGAGGACAAATTTATAAAAGTCCAACCTGTGGTACAATTTATGACAAATTTACTTTCCGTTAGTTTCCGTACCATTTACGGCAACGTATGATGAGTTTGAAGGGACTGTGACAGTTCACCGTCGAACCTATTTCAGATTTTTTACTTTTTTTATTTTCATAATGTTATCAAATTATGAGTTTTCGTGAGATAACTTAATTTACAAAACGGTAATTTGGTCACAATGTATAATAGTTTAAGGATTTTATAGTAAAAAAATTGTAATTTAAGGAGACATTGTATCATAATGTTGCAGTTTGGGATTTGATAGTTAAAAAAAAATATTTTGATATTTTGTCACATTGTAATTATTTGGGGTTTCATGATAAAAAATAAGTGTTGAGATAATTTATCATAATGACAAATTGAGATTTTTTTGCGTCAGTCATCTTTTTCATACTTGTGGACTTTACTGATTCTATAACCAAAACAATACAAAAAATCATTGGGAAAAAATTTTCTAGCCGCTCTCCCTTCGCTCTCTTCATAGCTAGAGTAGAGCACTGAACGACAACAGGCGGCTCCGTGTACGAGGGAACGCACGGGGGCAGCAGTACGCCTCGCCCCTCTCTAGACGTCCCTCATCGCCGCATTCGTCGAACGAGAGTAAGGCGCATCAGTCCAAGCGAAACGACAAGCCTGGCAAAAAAAAGAAAACTGCCCCATGTTCTCTCATCCGGCACCTGACTCGAATCTCGTCATACGAAACACGTCGTGAGTTTCGATATTTTCTTCCTTCCTTCGATATTTGTCCGATACATAAATCTCGGTGTCCCTATACCTCTGTCGTCTCTCTTGAAGGCACTATAATCGGATGCGGTTCGAATTACGACGCGGAGCATCTGTTTGGTGTTCTCATCCGTACCATATTGCTTTGCAGTATCTAATTTTTATTCAACCTTTGATTGCTGCTTCAATCCGCTGATTTTTCCTCGTCCAAGTTGCTTGGCTAAATTACGGGATATTTCTCGCCTTGATGTGTTGGGTTCGCTAGTTGAACTTGAGATTTTTAGTTTGGGTAAATTGAGTACAAAATCCTTTTTTACTCGTTATCTATGCTACTGTTTGGTTGAAAGCCGCGGGAGTATGAAACGTTTGGTTTGTAAATGAAGGGTGCGTAGACGGTAACATATGAAGCTCTATTAGACGTATTAAGTGATGAAATCCAGAGTTAAAAACAATTCGCGATATTCCCAGGCACTCCATTGCAAAGCCTGCTCGTGTTTTGATGCTGCTTCTTCTCTTCTGCTTCATGTGCCCATATATTGGATTGCCGCTGGATACAGATACTTTAACTTGAAACGAGGACTTTCAAGATGGCAATAAGACTGCTACTGAATCTTTTGCTTTATTATTTAGCTTTTGTACGGTGGGCATTGGTACCAATAGTTCCGTAGCGTTCGTGGATAGCTATGTTTTCCCATGTGTCTGAATAATGGTCTCCATAATCCCGTAACTTTCGTTGTGGCCATACAGTTCAGCTATAGATAATACGAAGCACACATAACTTTTGCGGTTCTTTGCATAAGATTCAGCTAGTTTTGAATGATTTGACTTTCAGCTTACTATTCGTGACTTTTTTTTGCACTTGGGCATTTGCATACCTATTATGGGATGACATACCGATGTTGTTCTTTCCATATCTTGTGCATAGTTGCTTCAAGAAACTATGTGTTGAATGCACTCACCGCCAATGCGGGATGAGCCCAGCTGTTGTATTGAGGACGATGAACAAGAAAGGTAGGTCTTTGCGTTCGGAGAGTATGGAGATTAATGCTTCTTTGGTTGGACTGCACTGTGTTGTAGACCAGTTTCCGTCTGATGCTATGTTGAAAAGGCGCTCTCATGTTGAGCGTACGCTGCATGTGTCCCATAATTCTGTGTAAGTTTTGTCTGTGTGGAGTTGCAACATATAGATGCAGGTTATGTTCTGACGGTGATTTTTTATTGTTTTTTTTTTCTCTTAGTGGCTAGGAGCATTACTCCCAGCCTTGGATGCTGGTTAGCTGTAAGATTCTTTTTGGTCTTACGTGCCAATCTTCCAAGTAGAGGAGAACGGTTATTCGTCGCTGTGGTTGTTTTTATGTTTTTTGATAAAATATGATGCTTGATTTAGGCTGATAGTTTTTCTTAGATGCAGGATATTTTTTTTTCATTGTGAGTTCCAACTACTCTCATGGAACTTGCAAAGTGCAATGACTTTATCAGTCCGTAAGTAGTGCTTGTGGAGTACCGTTTAATTTGCTTGTTGGTTGGAATGTTTATAAATAGGAATTTTTCACTTTGCTTTGGAGGGTAATGCTCTCAAGGCCATTGATCTGACTGAGGAGCTGGCGCCTGACTTGTTGGAGAAAAATTCGGACTTGCATTTTGATCTTCTAACCCTTCATTTTGTCAAGCTTGTCTGCTCCAGGAGATGGTGAGCTACATTTTCCTGGTTTCTGGATACACGAGTTAAACCCTCTTCTTATTTGAAATTATCTTTTCTGGGCAGCACAGAAGCTCTTGAGTTCGCTCAGTCCAAATTGGCTCCTTTCGGGAAGGAATATGTTGGAAAGCTAGAAGTATGTTCAGTCTTGTGTGAATTACTTTAAACCTGTACATATTCAGTATATCATGTGGCTGAATAAGAGAAAATTGCCATGGCTGCAGGACTTCATGGCTTTGCTTGCTTATGAGGAGCCTGAAAAATCACCAATGTTTCATCTTCTCAGCCTGGACTACAGGCAGCTTGTTGCTGATAGCTTGAATCGAGCAATCCTTGGTCTGTTCCTAATTTGTCTTACTTCACAGTGCTTGCTGAGCTATATTGCCCAAATATATGTTTAGTCGCTACTGCTTTACACTAATATTTTCCCATGTGAATATTGCTTCCTAAGTATGATTTTTACTCTGTATGTAACATTGTTCACACATTGACCTCATTACTTGTGGCCCTTGTATGTCCTTGTATTTCGTCCAGCACATGCAAATCAGCCAAGTCACTCCACGCTGGAAAGGCTGATAAAACAGATGATGGTGGTTAGACAACTTTTAAGTCAAGAGCATGGCAAGGTAATTTTGTGTTCAGAAGTTCAAATTTTTTTTGTGGTAAATCATGAGGAGTTCTAGGTACTTTAGCTTATTTATGGAGTCCCCTTTCATTTTTGTAGAATAACCCCTTGTTCTATGTACATTTGTACAGTGTCCCCTTTTGACATGTTTTTAATGGTTTTTTTTTTGGGGGGGGTAAGGGTGTTTTTAATGGTTTGATGTCCAGAAAATTATAAGTGGTATGACACATCAGCAAATCTTGACTGAGAATCCATATTACCACCCTCGTTATCTGAGTTTTTTGGATAGAAGCAGACTTGGTGCGTTAGAGTGAACATAAAATTCCACTTTCTAATGTTTTGCTTATGGCGAAAGGGCTTGACGCAATTTTTTGCCAAATTTGCTATTGTGTCATGCTGTGTAGGATTTTCCATTATAAAAACATTAAAATCTGTAAGAGCAGGTTGTCATACAAATTTGAATAGACCAAGGGTTTTACAGATGTATAGGTACAGGGTCAGTTCATAACTAAGCCAAAGTGCCGTGTGGGGGGTTGTCCAAACACTTTGCTCAATTTTTTAAAGCATCTAGTTTTTGCGCAGTCATTTACTCATTCTCTGCTATTATTTTACTGTTGCTTAAACAGTTGTGTCTCACCTCAATTGCGAACTAAAATGACACGACATCCTCCTACTTGAAGGTCAAAGCCTTTGAATGTAAGCAATCTTAACTGACCTCAAAAGTAGCTAGAGCCTACAATAATCAAACAAACTGGTGACACGGTCCAGAGTACCACCACCACCGAAGGATTATATACATACTAAAACGAGATGAATTATCCTGAATTGCATGGTATGCTGTCCACTGTGAGCTCCGTAGTCACAAACCAAGCCTACAACCAGTAGCGTAAGGAGAATTGAGTAAAGAAACCAGCTGAGTGAGTGGCACTTGTTGGAATATATTTTATGTGAAGAAAAATTTAAAATAATTTTTGAATGCCAAATATACAGTAATAATAATGAGCATCTTTAACTTATATAGTTTCAATCTAATTTCCAGAGTTATCTACGCATATCATTTCATTTCAATAACATCCATATCTAAACCTCAGTAATTGAGTCAATCCACTGATCTTATTTTAAATAGTCAAATCCATTATGAGTCTATTGTTCAATGTTGTGTGCTATGTGCCATCATCTGATGAAAGGGCCTTGATCAAGTACCAACAAAAATGGTATGCATACCCTATTTCTTTCTATTTGGGCCGGGGGAGGGTGAAATTTGACATAAATCATAGCATAGCCATATTTGCAATGATTATTTGGAGAAACTCGGGGAATGTGCTGTATCTTGGGAAATGAGGTTTGATCCTATGCGGAAGACCTTTAGAATTGTGTATTTCGGCTACCATTTTTAGTAGGACATTATTAAGATGAATGTGAATGGTATGCTCATACTCATGTCCAAGATGCTGTGCTATTGCTTTTCATGGTGACATTATTTGGTAGAATATGCAAGATTAGTCTGTGTTTCTGACATTATTGATATGCGGCTTTTTCTAGGATACGTTTCTACCGTTTTCTTTGAGGGATTTTTTGAAAAGCTAGTGGCAATGCCTTCAGAGAGCACGGCGGATATAGTGAAGATTATTTTGCAGATTTTCCACACGGAAATTTATGAAGGGTCTGGTTCATGATGGAAAAGAGTTCTCTCTTTAATTGCCTAATACGTCTGAAAAGTGGCTGAGCATGGTGTATTAGTGAGCTCTTCCTGCATTTACCAAGTTATTCTTCTTTTGGTTGGCTGCGAAGGATGGTTCTCAAAGTTATGCCAAAGTCCATGTCTTCATCAGTGGTTGCTTGATCAGTTTGTGTACAGTGTGGTAGCTTACCTGAATTAAGACCCTTGGATTACAAGTTCTTGTCTTTGCACATACCGCTTTGCACCATGAATCTCTGCTTTACACTTCAAGTCACAAGTTGCAACCATCTCTTGGTGCTATGATAGGGGGAAAACATGAAAAGCAGAAAGAAAGCTCCCTGATATCTTCTTTGCTGCCCAGGGAGCTTTTACGTTTAGTGTGGTTCAGATTGGCCAGGGTCATCCAACATTCAGTAGACATGTACTTTTGGCTTTTTCTGGTGTTCATGAGCAGGCATGTGATCTTCCCTGGTGTAAGAGTTCTGGACTATATCAACATTTGTTAAATTTTGCCCCTTGTGCATGATTAAACCTTCTTGCTCATTTGTTCATTAGACTTTTGAACCTTCCGCATGGGATGATAATTTTCAGGTGATTTGTTGTATTTTGTTTGTGGTAATTCAAGCATTTTTCATTAGGATTAGGCATTCCTTGAAGTGGTATGGTGCAACTTTTCTTTGTTACTGCTTAAGTTTGTAAATGAATATAAAGAGAGTCAGCTCTCTATTTTGGCCTAAGAAAAGGTCCATTACTGAATTGATTTGCCATATCTTTCAGCTACTCTTTTCTCAATGTCGTTTACCTTACATATTCTTCCGGTATAATGAGATTAGGGGCTTATGCTCCTCAGCCTAAGGCTCGTAAGTCATGAGCACAGGGTGAAATTTGTGAGGCACAACCGTAGGCTAGTGAGCCTCAGTTGGAAGCTCACGAGGCACAAACTGCAGAAAGACCTGTTGATGTATGCCGTGCTCTCTCATGGTCAGTAAGGAATGGTTCTTATTGAGTTCAACCTTGGGTAGAGGTGTTCCTCCAAAAGTGGTTAGTTGACAAGTTCCGTATAGTTGGTAGCTTTCCCTAAAATCAAAGACCCTATGAGTACAAGTTATCGTTGAATGATGTAACTTGATTTTCTTTCTCTGTTCTTTTTATATCTCAAGAACGATATGCATTAATATAGTTTGCAACTTCAAATGATTTATTTATTAAATTTTTCTACTATATTCCTGCTCCTAAACATTTCTGGTAGGCGTGAGAATCCTGCTCCTAAACAATTCTTGGCTTGCGCCACTGGGAAATGTTTAGATTTTTGGACGATCTCATGGTGAGAGGATGACATTTTTTGAGTATTTAAGTTGCCATCTGATAATGTCATTGTCCATGCGTTAATGATTATGAAATATATGTCTGTTGATCTCATAGATTTGTCAGGAGGGTTGGGGAAGAAGAGGAAGAAGTTAATACAGGGAGAACACATTGGACTCGCGCCCTGGATTTGTTAATCATCTTGATTAAGCTATATGCTCCCTTTAGACGAGAACAAGGAACCCATGGCTAAGATTTCTGAAGTAGTTAACGATAGAGATGTGGAGTCCAATAGAGGTAAGTATTATTAAAGCTCATAGTTTTTATTGCTTATGATGCACATATAACTTCCATTTCTAGAGTCTTGCTGTATATTGGGGCAATATTTTTTTGTAGTTATAGCCCTAAAGCTTGTAACTCTGATATTGCTATTGATAGTGAAGAGTTGATTATGAAAAGTTTTTCCTATAAAAATGCGCTTGTATTCTTTTCTATTGTTTCTCTTCAAAGATTCTTCTTAACAACTAGGGGTGTGCATGGTTTGGGCTGGTCCGGTCCCGGCATGGAACTAGGGACTGGATCGGTAGCCTCGGTCCCCAAATTTTCGAGACCAAGGACCGGACCGGGATCGGACAGGACCAGGACTAGCGGTCCGATCCTAATGGGGCCGCTAATACTAGCTTCTTATAGAACATGAATAACAAAAACCTCAATCGGTCATTAATTTTCGCCAACCTGGGCAATACTTTTGCACATAAGTGTCTATGTTAACATAACTAAGGTCAACAACACCACATTAGAGGAAAAATTGAGGAAGAAACAAAGAAAAAAGGGTGAAGGAGCTGAGACAAAAAAGTATGATCATAATTGAATGATAAGTGGAGGAGGTAAAGAGAACCTAGATCAGTTGTTCACTTTCTTTAGCAGTATCCTCAGAAATAGAGTTGTGCTAACATTTCTAATTTTTTTTTCTAATTATATATATTCACACAATTATATATATTCTGATGGTCTGGTCTCCGGTCCCCGGGGATGGGACGGGGACCAGACCGCCCTGCTCAAGGACCCGACCAACCCGGCTGGTCCGGTCCGGTCTAGTTTGCACACCTCTATTAACAACAAGTATTAAAGCGTGGTTGGGCAAAATAGTGAGAGCAATGAATATGGACGAAACGAAAGGTGAAGATCGATTGGTTCAATGACAATGCTTTGGTTTTTGGAAGATGCATTGAGGATTTGCTGTATCAGAAAAACTTGCATCAGTCTTTGTTAGGAGAAGCACCAAATTCAGTCAAACAAGGTTATATTTCATGAGGGTGTTGTCCAAAACGTATGAGAAGCCTTTTGCATCAAACAAAGTATATTTGATGCATGGTCTTTTCAATCTAAACATGGATGAAAGTGCTTTTGTCTACAAATTCAACGTGATCACGTTTCATCTGAGTTCAGTGGAAATCAAATGCAATGACAAGGTAATAGCTTTAATTTTTTTTTTTCCTTCTTTACTTGAAAGTTCGACTGTAATTGTCACTGTAATAAGCTTTTTGTCTAGTCATAGAAAGCTGGAGCTCCTAGAAATTTGAGATTTGATTCTTTACTGGAGTATTTGCATGAGGGAGTCGGATAAATTTCGAGAGCTGCATTAAATATCGCTGGTGGAGGGAGAAGCAATCAGAAAGATTAGAACCAATATCATGATTTATTGGAGTCCTGAGGGAGAAGCAAATTGAGACCTCATGGTGAAATAATTTGATGGAATTAATTTGATGGAATTACGAAAAGAAAGGCCATCTGTTTAAGAGATGCTTGACAAGGATGCTTAAATTTTGAACGTTGACTTCTTATTGCGTCGTGGAGACTCAACCTCTTTATTGCACAATTTTGTTCATGGAAAGTTTGGAAAGTGTTATTTTCCTGATGATGAACCTTTTGATATTATGGAAAATGGTGATGTTTATGTAAAAACTACTAAAATATATCAATGGAAGTGGCATGATGTCATATATGTCTCAAGAATGAAGAGAAATTTTATCTCTATAAATCAATGAGACAACCAAGATACATAATCATTTTTTAGAATAACTCTTGGAAAATAGTTAAAGGTGCTTTGGTTGTAGCTTGGGGAACAAAGTCAAGAACACTGTACATGCTTAAAACTAGTAGAGAAATTGTAGTAGTTGTTGAGTAAGAAGGTGATTCGAAATTGTGGCATTGCATAATTGGATACATGAGCGAAAAGGGGATGAAGGTGTTAGCATCAAGGGGAAAACTGTCTAATAGATATTGGTTTATGGCAAGGAGAAATGTGACGACATAGGTTCACCATCTTCCAACTACGCACTCTGCTTTAATATGATATTATGTAGATAATACAGCGGGCCCATGCAAAAGCTTAGTAAACTAAAAACAATCAGCGGCCATACAAGCACTTATTGCACTCTAGAAAAAGGGTAGGCACATCGCTTTAAGGGGTATGGCCTGTTGGAAACCTCTCGACAATTTTTTTTTTAATGGGTTTGAGGGTTAATGAATTGCCACATTCTCATCCACTCAATAGGATGGTGAGATTGAGGCATGAGCCCTCTCAAGTCCATAATAAATCGCAATGGCGGGATTTTTTATTAAAACAAGATAGAGCTTAATATGATTGGGTAACATGTGATAAGTGTACATATCATTGGAGTCGTCACCAATCTTTTTTGGATGGTAGATTGGGAATCCTATCAAGCGGTTGGGAGAGACCGTTCGGTTTCACGAAAACTAGAGAAAAAGTCTGAGGACTTAGTTACGTCGACATTTTTGTCAACGCTATTTTGCTACCTAAATTGAAGGATTTTTCTAATTATGGATTTCATGTAGACGTCTTAGGGTAAGATAAGTTCTAATGTCAAAAAGGGGCTCATGCAGATGAGAAACTATCCTATCAATTACAATTGGTTTGAAATGCGCAAATTAAGGAACCAGATCATGTAGATCAATCACATCAAAACATCACACAACATGTCTAGTGGAACCCTAATGGCTTAGATAATGTACCATTGGTGTTTAGCCGGTGATTTGAAAAATTTGGAACAAATTGTTTGGAGGTGTGAAACGATCATTTTTGGAAGGTCGGAGGACCAAAATCAACAAAAATGGTTCAAATTAATTGAATATGATTATTTACCATTTTTTTCGATTTTTATGAATTTTAAGAATTTTTTTATTTTTTTATGAATTTTTCCAAATTTTTTTTATGAAATTTCTATTTTTTTAAAAATTATTTTATGACATTATTTTATTAATTTAACCAGGTTGTCGCAACCCTACTTGAAAATTGAGATTTAGAAGGTTAATGATTACCAAGATATCATCCACTCGATAGGATAAATGAGGTGAAGGGGCGGGCCCTCTTAAACCTATACCAAATCACATCAGGGGGGAATTTTATCAAACGAATTCAACCTTAGTGTGTCTGGGTGACATGTGATCAGTGTGTATGCCATCAGAATTGCCATCAATCTTTTTTGGAGGGTAGATCAAGAACCTTATCGTGTGATTGGGAGAACTGTTCAGGTCTGCGAAAATAAGAGAAGTTGGGGAACTTAGTTACGTCAACTCTTCGGTCGATGCCCTTTCGATACTTAAGTTGAGCAATTTTTCTAATATATCGATTTCATGCATATGTTTTTTTTTTATGAGATAAGTCATATAGTCTAAAGGGTTCATGCAGAAGATGGAGTGACTATCTTATCAGATAATTGAAATGCTTAGATCAATACATGCAGATAAATCCTACAAAATCAGTAATCATATGGTCACATGGCAAGCCTAGTAGAGCTCTAAAAGCTTAAAGAATGCACCAACGAGGTTGAGTATAGTTTGGGAAAGTCTGAATCGAATGGCTAGAGGGGGAAATGGTGATTTTTTAAGGCTTAGGAACCCAAAATCGCTAAAATTGGATTGAGCCAGTTGAATGTGGCCATTTTCTTTTTTTCTTTTTTTTCATTTTTTTTTTTATTTTCTAGAATTTTTATGAATTTTTTCTGTTTTTGGATTTTCATAATATTTTCTGAATTTATTATTATTTTTTCTTAATTTTTTAGACCAGGTTGGTTGACCCAGCCCACATAGTCGAAAGCCCCAGCACAACCCACACGGTCTTAACTTGGGCCTCAAATGATGCTGCATTTGATTTTTCTATTTTTTTTCTAATTTTTCTAATTTTTTTTTTTTAGAATTTTCAAGAATTTTATTGTAGCTAGCCAAATCCAATGGTCTAGAATAGATCACATGACTAGTCCACGCCATTAGATCAGGCGACTAAATCTAATAGCCCAGATTAACCCCTATTTAAATCCTAGCCATTCAAACAAATTACTAAGATCAATGACTACGATTAAACCATAATCCAAATATGAACCATTCGATCAAAAAATTTATTTTTATTTTGAAAAAGGTTTTTATAATCCAAAAAATGATTTTTTTTTATTTTTGAAAAAGATCATATCGTGACCAATGGCGCCATTTCTATCGTCCGATCTGATTTTATTTTTTATTATTATTCTAGAACAGATTATAACGGCCAAGTTGACATGGCATCCACGTTAGACTTTGACCAGGTCAATGAACTGACATCGCATTGCCATGTCAGCGCCACATTAGCGTTGATTGAGTCAACCTGTTAACATGGCATCATCTTCTTCTCCTCAACAATAACCAGAAGGACAGTCGAGGCTTGCCGGCGACCATCCGATAGTGAAATCTTCACCGATTAACCTAAAACCACCACTAATCACTTCTAAATCTACTCTAAATCAATATACCCTAAACTCGTGGCAATCTAATGGCTAAATCAATATGTACAAAGCTTGCATAGAGCACATCAATGATGGTTTGTTGACACCTGATTTTAATAACATTTTCTCTTAAAAAAAATTAATAGAAAATCCATAAAAAATCATAAAATTACAAAATCAACTTTGAAAGCCTTGGCCAAGTCTAAGGAACTAATTTTGAATAAAAAGTGATTTTTTATATTTTTCATATTTTTTAAACATTTTTGAAAAATAAAAAATAGTTGAAAATTCGGGAAAAATAACATTTGAGCCCACAAAAATACACAAAAATAGTCAATGTTTTTCTTTTAAATCCTTTTTCATGTTGTTATTGCAAATTCAAAAAATCCAATTCGGGGTCATGTGTTCCTTCACAAGCATAATCTCGAATCGGGCCTAAAAAATCCAATTTGAGTCAATTTATTTTTATTTTTCACTTATAGGAATTGTGACATTGTCCTCTAATAGCCCAAATTTTCATCGTGGCCCAATTGTAACTGAAATGACTTAATTTTGCAAAAGGACCGTAGTTGAATTTTGCAGTTTTCAATTTAGCCCTTAAGTTAACAAAAAATGAAATCAAACTTTTTCTAGGGCACCCATAAAAATTTAAGACCTCTACCCTATTGGTTTTCATCATTCTGAATACATTCGCGGGGAGATCAGACGCTAGAAGAGATATTATCGGTGTGGCATCCAGCTGCTGGGAGGCTTAGCTTGAACCAAGAAGATGGGAAGCTCAATCTCTGGTGCAACAATGAAGGTGTGGTTTTAGCTAAAGCGGTCGCTCAAGTGAAGGTTTCAGAGCTTGGAGATCTTTTGCAGTACAATGAGTTCTTTGAGAAGTTGGTCTACAAACCCGACTTTGATGGGGTTTTGTCCAAGATGTCTCTACTTGTTGCTCAGTTACGAAAGAAAAGGGATACCGTCTTGAGATTCATATGCCGGTGCATGACCGAGGAAGGTTATCGCTTCTGAATCCTCAGAAACAAGTGGCGATCGATAACCTGGTGAAAAGTGCTGCTGCTATAGACCATTTATATTAATTGATAATGTAATCGGCCGCGAATTAGAACATCTTGTCTGATGTCAAGAGTTAGAGTTTGTTCTCAAGACTTTTGATTTGCGCGGGGGAGCAACTGGGACCATCCTTGGTGTGATCCGCTAAAACAAGACGAGCGTAGAGGTTGCAACTCGGAGAAACCGAGGGTCATGCCTCGTACTTTCGTGTACGACAGAGTGGGCCTTGCGTTTAGGTTCTTAGTAAGTCGCAAATGGCATAAGCTCGGGCGCTAGAAATGATGTCTCATGTGGAGGCCTTCGTTCATCGGTAATCTTTATATGGAATCTTTCAACTATCACTCTCCAGCGAATTTATATGGAATCTTTCAACTGTCACTCTCCAGCGAATCCAGTGCCTTGTAGCCCCATCGCAAGCCAACGAGGTCGGCCATCTCATCTACGGATCTGAGCGTGTTACGGTCATTGAGTCCAGCGGACTAAAGTGCCCCTCAAGTCAAAAGGTATTATGGAAGCTACCACTCAATGCATGGTCACATAAGACAAAAGGCAAAGTTGGTGGACAGTATGGAGAATCTCACTGGACTTTCGGCTGAAAGGAAGATATCCACTGAAGGGCAGCAACATCTGGGGGCCTCTTCATCATAAAAAAGGAAAAGAGGGAGGCCATGAAAGGGGGAATATATGACAAAAGTGGATTTTGCTTGGGGGGGGGGGGTCTTCGCGCCATGATTCTCAAGAAAAAAATGAACAAAAGTGGGGGCACTCAAGAGGAGCGAGGACCAAAAAGAAAAAGCTAAGGAGAGAGAAGGAGACAGTCGATCTCCGTGAATTTTGGGCGGGGGCTCGAACTGGAGCTTCATTTCCTTGGTCGAGAAGTAGCGGATCTGCCACCGGAGCAGGAAACCCTCGACGTCGAGGTTTGAAATCGTTCCCATGGAATCGGAGAACGGTGACGCCAGCTCGAAAATGGAGGAGTACGAAGTGATCGAGCAGATTGGGAGGGGAGCATTTGAATCGGCCTTCCTCGTCCTCAATAAATTGGAGAAGAAGAAGTACGTACTGAAGAAAATTCAACTGGCCAAGCAAACAGAGAAGTTCAAATGCACAACACACCAGGAGATGGAGTTGATTGCCAAACTACACAATCCATATATCGTGGAGTACAAAGATGCATGGGTGGATAAGGGAAACTGTATGTGCATCATCGTTGGTTACTGTGAAGGAGGGGACAAGGTTGAGATTATAAAGAAGGTAAAGAGGCTGTTGAAAGCAATTCCTTTTGAAAGAATTTACTGGAACAGATGCGCCGGATACATTGCCAAAGAACCCGCATTTGTTATCAATGAGAATGCTTGTTGTAGTGTAAGTCAGGCTGATAAAGAAGCATCGAATCTATATCTCTGACTGAATCTCTGAATCATCCGACAAACATTCATGCGGTGCTTAATCATGTTGCATCCTTGCTGCCTCCTGAAGATCTTGCAGAGCTCAGCTGTAAAAACGCAGCGCATTTATTCTCCTACGAAGGTTCGAAGCTGGACAAGCTGTAGTTTTGTAGTTGTTGCTGATAGATGGGGCAAGAAACCCGCTGAAGCTGATGGCTCACCTTCCTCTCCACCATCATCTAAAGACATCATGAACACCCTACACTAATCCAATTTGGTGATAGGATTTCGCTCTAGGTAAAAAGAGGCCCCACGAGAAAAGGTGGGGCGATTTTTGGCTTCTCGTCGGGGAGTGTCGGCAGAGGGCTTTCAAGAGGAGCTCCACCAAAAGAAAGCAGAAAGAAAAAGTTAGGGAAAAAGGAGCAAAAGGAGTCCTCCACTACCGCAAGGAGGGGGGGCTTTCGGTGATTAAAAAGAAAAAAGAAAAAGACAAGCGTGAGGAGGGGACGGCATTCTCTTGGTGGAGGAATCTTCCAGGACTGGGCGGTGAATCTACAAAGGGAAGCTAACTCTTTCATATTGGGAGGTCCAGTGCAGTTTTGATCCCTCCCTAGATGCAGCAAAATCGAAATGGGCATTTAGAGAACCCCTCGCATATTACATGATCCTCTCTTCTATCCTTTTCACTCTCAATTATTCTCTTTCCAAAAGAGCACTGGCAGATGTGAAGCAATATCGGCAACAAGGCCCATTTGCCGTCGCCACATAATGAAGCTAAAGGCTCTCATTCAGGAGATGGAAGGACTTGGAAGCTGAAGAAGAATGTATGTACGTATGGCAGGATCAAAGAGTCTGAAAAAAGAGCGAGCTTTTTTGAGCAAATTCATCTAAGATCTAGATGTCCAAGCCCTCCCGATGCTCTGAAAAAGGCTAAGAAATTCAAATCAGAACATCCTTCTTTCCTCATCGTTGTGTGGAGCTGCTACCTCAAGCACTCTAACTGTATGTAACTGTTGGATTTGTGAAGAGCCAATAAGGAAAAGCTTGGTAGTCCAAGACATGATACTCGAGTTTCAGGGCAAGTCATGGACCGTGAAGTACTTCAACAAGCCAATTACTATGGTGGATAGTTCTGGTGGGCCATGTTTGCAACTGATAATTCCTTGAGGCACTCATGCATCTTGTTCATTCTGGAGCATTTGACAAATTGAGACCTGGGGAATTTCTTTCTTGCTGGTGGGTCTGGATTTGATTGGCGAGCCCGATACAAGAACCAAAGCTAAGTCTTCCCTATTTTTCCTCTAGTTATTGATTCTGATCCAATCAGTATTATTTCTTGGTTTCATTCCTTCGTTTTTAGCTATTTCGTTTTCTATCCATTGGAGAAGAGACCCCTGCAGGCTTGAAGGAAAGTGCATTCTAAATCTTTACATGAATCCAGTGAAAAATTCTGGGTTGAACTTAGACCATATTCGAGTCCATTAATTCCTTTGACGTACGGATTCTTGTGTTCTCCTCATCGTTGCTACACGTGATCCTTTGAAGCTACTGATTTCAAGATGCGACCCATTCACGGCTATAACATACTGAGGACGATGCTCACCAAAAGATCTATGCCTTAAGTCTATAATTTTATTCTTGACAATTTTTGGTTGAGTTTGCAGGTCAATGGTTTTCTCAAATTTCTCTCCCAGTTTTTGCTACTGGACCTCAACGAAGAGAATAAGGAGTATTGGGGATTGGTCTAACTTCACTGTTGACAGCTTTTCCATGACCTTCGAGTCTATTATTTTTGTATGCTTTCAATCCTTGCAATCAATATAGGCAAGTCATGGTTGTTCGCACCTATAGTTCGATCGTGAATTGCAAGTCCCTTTGAGCTCCACCGAACGCGTCCCTTTGAGCACCTACAGTTCCATCGATTATGCCATGTCGTAATCGTATGTCTTCGTATCCACATGTCGTATTTGTATGTCTTCGTATCCACATGTCATATTCGTATTGCAATTTTCTACATTTTTCACTTAAAAGATCCGAACCCCAGATTGCGGTAGGCTCTGCCTCCTATTTGGTGGTGTAAAGATCTCATGTATTTTATCTTTTGTATTTTGATTTCCACATTATCAAACCCAAAATCGGTATGCCGAGCTACTTGCTGGAGGTCATAACATTGCACAGAAGTCGTTAACTCACTCCTTTTTTCCGGTTTCAGGAAATTTTAATATTTGTATTTATTTATTGCTTTTTATACTGCATCTTTTATTGATCCGAACCCTAGATTGCGGTAGGCTTTGCCGCCTATTTGGTGGTGTAAAGATCTCCTGTATTCCATCTTTTGTATTTTGATTTCCACATTATCAAACTCCAGAATCGGTAGGCCGAGCCACATGTTGGAGGTTATAATATTGCACAGAAGTCGTTAATCCACTCCCTCTTTCCGGCTTTAGAAAATTTTAATGCTTATCTTTACTTACTGCTTTTTATATTGCACCTTTTCATTACATTATATTATCAGACTTATTTGCGAAATCATAGGTCTCTTTGACCGTCTTTGTGATATATCTATTACTGAACACGTACGCATATCGTATTCATATGTCTATGTTCACATGCCATATTTGCATGTCATGTCCGTATCTGTATGTCATATTCGCATATGCCACATCATAATGTCATATTTGTCATGCCATCTTTTGCCACGTCATTTATGTCATGTCATTTGCATTTTTTTAGATTTGCATTTAATTTATGCCATTACATTTTAGAGTAATTTTATACATTGTATATAGTACAACTTTTCATGCATTCATAAAAGAAAGAATGAAAACTAACAAAAAAAATATTTTGTGTGGCGCATGCTCCCTGAGCTTACTTGGTTTCTAAATGTTCAATTAATTGTTTGTTCACTCGCATGATAATCTTTGTTAGTGACTTAGGTTAAAATCGATTAATGTTGCCTTCTCAAATGATTTTTCATGAAATAAAATGGTACCGAAAGAGCATTAGAGTAATCTAGCGTAATCAAGTCCCCGGACTTTGAATCTCTGGTTCATAGAAGTAGTTTAGTTCTCCCGCTAATTTATTTAGGTTTCTAATCGACCTACCAAGAACGATTAGTGGCTGTCGCGACCTAAAACTTTTTGTGAAATTCCAGGTTAATGGATTACCAGATTAATTAAATGAATTAACTAACCTAGTTCGAGCTCTCCCAAGCTCTACCAATTCGCAACTTAGGTTTATGTTCAAATGATTTATATTTGGGAGCCGCCACTAATCTTTTCTTGGTAGGTAGATTAGAAACCTAAAATAAAGTATGGGAGAATACTCTATTTTCTGCTAACCAGAGATTGATGAGTTCGGGGACTTGATTACGCTAATTTTTTCAATTAACGCCCTTTCGGTACCAATTTCATGAAAATGTTCAACTTGGCAATTTTGATGAATTTTCACTTGAGATTCAAAGATACAATGCAAGACATGCAGAATTAAAGTCATCTTGCCCTATATGCAAAGTTAACTAATTAATTAAAACTTGCAAGAATGACATGAAATCCAAAAAAGATACAATGCAAGACAATGAGCAACGAATCAAATTAATATATATATATATATATAAATTTTTGAGATAGGGATTCGTTACCAAATTTGCCAATAAGCTTCTCAATTTGAACTCAAGAACCATTCTCGAACCGGGATCACGACAACTCAAATGGCGGTTGTTCTCGTGTTCGCCGAATATGTGTTCGACCAAAACGCATTCTCGGATCAGTGGAAAAAGGCTTGGATGACGGTGAGATGACTCGCATGGCCAACGAAACATCGAAGTGCTGGGCAGATTGCAGATCACGCGGAGGGCTTGGTTGGACACGTCGGTGCGAGGGCTCGCTTGATCAGAGATGCCCGAGGAGACCAATCAACTTGCGTCAAGGGTTCAGTTGTCGCCAACGGCCGAGCTCAATGGTGAGGACTCTCTATGAAACCTGCAAGGACAAAAAGGAAATAACTTAGCGTCGTCTTGGAGACCACGACCTGTGAAACTTGCGATCTCCGTTGATGATGAAGGGAACGCAGGCCTGCTGGACTCCACGGCTACACCGCTTGGACTGGATTCGCTTCACAGAAGACGTCTGTTGGCGCTTGAAGAGTTCTCTCCATTTTTTACTCTTTTATCTTCTTGTGGCTGTAAGTTGTGGTTACCACTCTCCGTTTCTTCTCTGGGATTACTGGCCGTGTATCAATCTTCATGCATGGTCCCAAGGAGAGAGACTAGCCTCTGACTTCTTGTGTCCGCACTGTGTTCTCAATTTCTGCCGCTCTCTCTTTCCGCCGTGTATCTCCATCATGAGGTGGCCATGGATCCACAATTGAGGACGGCCAGCCGCTATGATTAACCTGCAAAATAGAGAAGTAAATCTGTATCTCGGTGAAGGATCAACGTCGGTGCTGGGATTCGTGGAGTGGCATAGCAACGCTTGTCGTCCTCCTCCCCCTCACTGAGAGCTTTCCTGATATTAAAAAAAAAAAAAAAAAAAACTTCCTCCTCCTCTTGGTCTCGAGCTCAGATCAAGCTCGGAATCGCCAGATTTGGCTGGCCGGATCGCGTCCATTCGCCGGAAGTGGGAGGCTTCAATTGGAGCTCGAGCCGCGAGTTTGATGCAAAGAAAAGATTGAAACGAGGTCAGCGGTGTCCAAAGGTGAAAACGCACACAATAATTTCACGGGTGGGGGTCGGGATCGGCGTCCGCCATTGACGCACCGAGGGAAGCTCGAGAACTTGAACTTACCGTTTTAAGCCGTGCCGAACCACAAAAGTCGGTGTAATCGACTTGGGGGCTGCAATGGACCTTCTTACGGTGGTCCGGGGCCTCGACGTGCTCTCGATGGCTGGGAACAAATTTCACACAGACTCGGGTATTTCGTGCGAAAAAGACATGGGTTGAGGTCGCCGGAGATTGGACGGAAATTGGGCCTCCATTCAGCTTCGTTCACTCTCTAATCGGACGTCCTTTGAGCTTGACTTGGTGCGGTTTAAAGCCGCCGTTGACCTCCGCGACATCAGAGCATTGACTGGCTTTGTCAATCTCCTTCGGCAGTCTCCGGTGGAGCCAATGGTGGCGTTAGGCTCCGGAAGGAATCGGCCCCCCCAGCCCGATCCCAGACGTGCTCTCTTCTCCGTCAAGGGGTTGGAGTTTTCTTTTAAAATCTTCATCGCCACCTGCCTTTCTTTTCCCCTTGTGTCATCTGCGTGTCCTCAGCTATCCTTCGTTATCTTCTCTTCTCGTGCAACCTGTCCATCCTCAAAAGGAACGTGGACTTCCAGCTGCCCTCTCTCCAGCCTCCTCAATGAGTGGCCCCCTTACTGCCACCAAAAGATGGTGGCTTCTTGAATGAGTTGGTGGGACCAACTCAGCCTCTATGGTCGAATGATGGACTTTTCTCAAGACTGAAGCTCTCTTCTTTTTTTTTTTTTTTTTTACGTTCATTATCCTTTCCCCCATCATGGCCTCTCTCTCATTTTTTCATCAATTTCTTGCTTTTTGCTTCTTGCTTTTTTTTTTTTAATATATCATACCACCGATCTAATTAAAATGCAAATGATGCAAATTCATGACTAACGAAAATTAAAAATGCAATGCATGGGGAAATATCTTTGTGAGAATTAATTCTCTTTTTATGCAACATAAATGAAAAAGAAAAATTAAAATTTAGGTGTCAACAGCTGCCCCTCTTTGAGTGGAGGCTCGCAGAGGTTTCACTCAAAGACAATATTGAACCTAAATTTTGTCAATGCAAGTAATGAATGATAATATTTTTTGTGGGAGCTTTAATCCCATTTTCCATGCAAGAGAATGATGTATGATATGTAAGGCTGTAAACAACATGTGCCAAGACTCCTTTCTTCCATGAAATGAACTAAAGAAATCTACACATGGATCGCATATGAAAATACTTGTTTTTCCAAATATATCATAATGCTGATGATTCCCTTAAGCTCCAGGCATTTTGTGGATGCAAGGATCTTAAGGTACTGAGTGCCTATCCGTTACCAGAGGTTTCCCCCTGATGCGAGAAAGCGCAAGATTTGTAAAAAGATGTGTCCACCGCATTTCTTCGAGTGGAATCACATCAAGGAGATAGGTACTGCCAACCCCACAGGGCAGTGACCGTATCATGATATAAAGATAGGTACCGCCAACCCCACAGGGCGGTGACCATATCAAGAAATGTGCCGCCAATCTCACGGGGCGGAACCACATCAGAAGGATATGTCGCCGAAACGAAGTCATATCAAAGTTTTTATGTGTCCACTGCATCTCTTCGAGTGGAGTCACATAGTTTTCTTTCAAGATCATTAGAGCTGGTCCTTGATGATCTGAAAGGGTATCAAAACCATAAGAGCATGTCGATTATGTGTTTTTTTTTTTGATAAAATTTGTCGAGACCACGAGAGCATGTCGATCATGGTTCGAACAAGTATCCAGATCACAAGAGCATGTCGATTATGAACTGGATGAAATTTAGAAATGTGCTTTCTCATTGGTGCAAACTCAAAGTTTACGATTTTGAAAAGGGTTCAGAAAACTTACCTGGGTTTTCTAGGTAGTTGAGAGGTAGATTTCTTTCAAGATCATTAGAGCTGGTCCTTGATGATCTGAAAGGGACCGAGATCACTAGAGCTGGTCTTTGATGATCCGGAAGAGTTTCGAGATCGCTAGAGCTAGTCTTGGACGATCCGAAAGGGAGATGTGCTGCCGATCTCACAGGACGGTAATCACATCGAGAGGGTGTGCTACACGAGCTACATCAGTGTAAACACAAGATATTCAAAAATGGGTTCAGAAAACTTACCTGGATCTTCTAAACGAATGGTCAAGGAGTAGACAGGCTGACTGCATCATACCTGCTTATTCACTTGAAGCAAAATCATGCGCACAGACCAAATCAAATGCCAATGCGACTTGTATTCCATAAGAATCATGCTTCACTGAAGAAGGTGAATACTTGAATGACCGTATGTGTCGCAACAGATTTGAGTGCCTTAACAATCATCAGAATTCATTCTTTTGAAAGGCTCAGGTCGAAGATATACTTACCTGAGAGCTTGGAAGATGGCCAGGTGGACACTTGCCAGCATGGCTTTGTTCATTCAATCATCCTTGGATGGATTTCAAGAACTCATGAGGTAACTTGAATGTCAGGAATGCATGTGCACAGACAATGTTAGATGTAACATGTACAGGCATGCATGCATGCTAAAATTCATTTAGTGGAATTATGCAAAACTATTCCATCAAGTTTGCATTACCAATTCTGTTCAAGGAGGTAATTACATCGTGAATACCTCGAATGTACTCTGAATGAGGGACTTCAGTCCGAAAGGGCTTTCTCTCACTCTCGAGAAAGGCTGTTTATCCTGATTGCAGGATTTGAAAAGAAATCACTCAACCTTACCGTCATCGCATTCAGCGAGGGTCTGAGTA
>JAGVVM010005212.1:0-39523 GCA_019149425.1 Psidium friedrichsthalianum
AAAAGAAAAAGAGGTGTTTATTACAGGTTTTGGCTTTCTTACCGTGCGAATGAGAAATGTGACAGTCACTTTGGTACGAGATTTTAAGTCCTTCCTTCGTTCGGCCATGGATATTGAGGCTTTTGTTTTTCTTTTGGCCAAAGATGTTAGAGGTCCATTTCAATGCTTCACAACAAGGGGTACGTCACTAGTTAAGTCGCCAGATTCCTCAAGGAGATTTTGGTTACACCATAGAGATTATGACTTGATTGAAAGCAAAATCACAGTTGGTCGATCTATACTTTAATATTAAAGTGGAAAGGACCAATATGAAAGTAAATTAAAGGTCGAGTAGCCATTGGTGTAATTTTCCCTACTTTTTTTTTTCTTCACAAGGGGGGTTACCTAGGTGTAATTTGATCAAATGATATTCAAGATTCTCGTGAGTGATTTTCATTTCCATAGACCCCTTAAGGATCTCAAAAGCGCAATGAAGCATCACTTTTAGAGTAAAAATTTGTTGGTAACGCAATTTCTAAAGCGTAAATCCATTTGATAACACAACTTTATTTTTCTACTTCTAAAGTTTTTTTTTTTTTGCTCCAGAAGTAATTTTGAAGCCACTTGAAGAAGTAAAAAAAAAATTACTTCTCTTTACAAACAGAAAAAATCAACTTCTGTTCGGAAGCAAAAATAAGAAAAATCAACTTATGGCCAGAAATTGAATTTTAGAACAGAAATGTTGCCATGGATGGGATGGGAGAGAAGCTTGGGAAACTATTTTCTTGTATACAGTTTCTTGACTTTCAGGTGTCTAACTCTAATTGATGGGTGAGATCCTTCGTAACCATTCTGGAGAAGCTTCCTTGGGAAACACTTTCATCTGCTTGGATTGACTAGAAGTCAAGTAGAAATTTTGATCTGGGGCCGTGATCCAGCGAAGAATATAGGCTTGAAACTTAATGGGAGCTTTGTCAATCATAAACTCTCCAGCTTGCGCTCAACTCAAACAATGTTTCAAATAAGCCAAGCTTGACTCTACTCAATGTGTACATATGTTCATTATATATAATTAACAATTTATCATGCTTGGGAAGAGATAGTTTGAGCCCACCTGAGTAAGTAGTCGAGCTACTCAAATTCGAAACGAATCAAGCTGAGCTCAAGTAACTCAGAGTAGCTTAACTCTCTTGTGCTCTTATTTGATCATGCCTCAAGTAGGAGATCCAGAGATGAACTCATTGTCCTAGATGAACTCATACTTTATAAAGGAGAGTGATCAATTGTCTAATGTCTCTGAATGATACGCAATAAGAGCAAATCATCGAGTAGTTCCATTTTCTTAAGGTGACGGCCGTGGCACTATCACCAGGGTCCTTCAATATTTCTCAAAACCAAACACAGAAAGATCTTTCCTTGAGGTTTCTGGTGTGGCTCATACAAACGTCACTTTCTTTTCTGCAACTTCCTTCGGTCTTTCCTTTTTCTATCCTATGTGGACGCCTACTCGCATTGCAGTATTAAGGTTGATGCTATCATATGCCATTTTCAAATGTGCTTTGGCATAGAGATCAATCACTCTATTGATCAGCTACATTTCTTGACTGTCAAAGTGTGAGGGTTGCGCCACTAGCGTCTACATCTGTGGAGGAACTTCCAGGCACGACCTGTGCGCAAGGAGGAGAAAAGAACTGTGGCTTGGGAGGCATTGGAATGCTTTCCGAGCTGCCCATCAACATTTCCAGCACTTGCGTCATCGAGGGCCGATCCTTCGGATTTATTTGAATGCACCACAAACCTACCATAACCATCTTTCTTGACACAGCAACTTCTTCTTCCACGAGATTGCCGAATTCCAGTGGTTTCTCTTTGTTAATTTCGTTATAAATCCGGCTTGGAAAGTACGATTCACTCGATGCATTTCCGTTCGCTTCTTCATGCTTCCTCACGCCAACCATCTCAAGCAACAGCATTCCGAAGCTGTAAACGTCGGACTTATGAGAAGGATTTCCCAGATTTCTCATGAATATTTCGGGAGCAATGAACCCAATCGTCCCCCTGGCACCTGTCATGGTTATGGAACTTCTATCCCTAGAGTATATTTTCGCCAACCCAAAATCGGAGATTTTCGGGTTGAAGTTCTGGTCGAGCAAAATATTATGGGGCTTTATGTCGAGATGCAATATCCGCGAGCTACAACCCTTGTGCAAGTACTCAATTCCAAGGGCAACGCCTACAGCAATTTCGAGCAGTCTTTCTGTTGCCAAAGAATGGTTCGGCCCTTCTTTATGCAGCAAATCTCCTAGAGACCCGTTGGGCATGTACTCATAGATGAGAGCCCGTTTTGAACCTTCCAAACAGAAACCGAGCAAGCGGATAATGTTAACATGGTGAATCGTGCCTATGGTTGCAACTTCATTGATGAACTCCTGGCTGTTGTTGCTGGACTTGTCGAGCATTTTGACAGCGATGGGTCGCCCATCCAGCAGCCTCCCTTTGTAGACAGTACCATACCCACCTTCACCCAATCGCTCCTTCAAGGCATTAGTCATCTTTTTTATATCCTTGTAAGAGTACTTGGTCAACAAGGTTGACTGGTAATTTCTTATGAATTGATCTGCATTTGCCCTCTCTTCTGCACTTTCATCTTTGCCAAAACAGTATGTCTCCCCGACTGACAGAATTCTTCTCTTAAAAATGATTAGTAAGGTCATAACGAGCACAAGAAAAGAGCTTCCCAATGCACAACCTGCAAGTCATGCACTAAATGATTAGCTTAATGGATGGCCAGTAATCTTTTTACGAAAGTAATAAAGACGATTAATTTGCAGAAGAAATTCAGCAATTTCGAGTTCTCCTTGAGAAGTGAGAACTCCTATAGACAAGCATGGTCTGTACCCTTTCAATAGGCAGAGCCGCAACCAAACCGCTCAACATAAATAATAAATCAATAAGAATTCAATGTAATTGCTGATATACAAGTCTAGTTTCCAAAATAAAATTATGCAGAATCAAGTTAAGTATCCGCCCAAAAAAGGCTTGACCTCACTGCATGATCAAGAACATTTTCGTCCTTTTTTTTTTTTGGAATTCTTTCTTACTTCCTTTTTATTCTTTTTTTCATTTTTGTGCTTTTTTTTCTTTCTTTTTTCCCGGTGGCCGGTCTATGCCAAGAGAGGGCAAGGTGAGAGTTGCCCTTGCCGGATCTAGCATGAGCCACCCTCGCCGAGCTAGCCTCACCTGGCTGGCCCGCACTAGATTTGGGCGAGGCGACCCTCACCACTGGGTGATTGCAGCAAATTAAAAAAAAAAAGACAAAACGAAAAATTTTAAATTATATGATAAAATAAATACTATTTATAATGGACTGACTAGATCGGATTGGCCAAGTTGGTCTTGTTCTGGGGAACTCCGGTCTCCGGAACCGGCAACTGGTGGTCCGGTTCTAGGGGGAACCGAAACGATTGACCGCCCAGACTGGACCAACCATTTTTCATTTTTTTTAGAATATAAAATTAAATCTATTCTGAAATAATCACTTCCCAACTTGTTTGTTCTACGCTACTTCTACTTAATCATTTTGATCATGAGCGACGAAATACTGTGGAGCCGAGTGTACTTCATTGTTTAACCTGATGATTCCTCTCATACCAGTAACTTTTTATATGAAAATTTACTAGAAACTATAGCAGTTAGTATGTTTTTTAGTCATAAAATTACTTGGTCTTGGTTCTGTTTAACTATCCGATAGTTGCATCCATTTACTTCTGGTAGGATGACCATGTAGAGATGCTCTTCTTCCAGAGCATGTAAATTTGACCTTATGTCCTTGGAATCTTCTATTTTTATTTCGAATTGACAGACACGTCCTCCGGTTCATCCTATGAGTAACGAAATGAAGGGCCTGAAAAAGGATTTCCAACTTGTATATTGCTGCAATGAACAAAAAAGACGGAGATCATTGCAAAAACAAATATGTATTGTGGCTAGAGTCTCATTTGTCATCTAAGTATTATTGCCGTCAAGTGCTTAGGAACAATCATTGTTTATTGGTTCCACTGGACTACCCGGGAACTGGACTGGACTAGACTGGACTGGTTTGGTTCCAGGGACCTTCGATTTCAAAAAATGAAAATTGAGATCATCAATCCGGTTCTCAATTCCTGGAGAAAATCAGACCGGATCGAGAACCGATCACCCCCTATTCTTGGCGATGGTGGGGCGGTAGTGGCCTCATTTCCTTCCTTTTCAAAAAGAATTTAATGAATTTCTAGATATAATGTAAATAAAATTTTAAAAATTAAAATTGTATTTGGACGAAAAATGCCCTTAGCTGATCAAAATAGCCCTTATTTAAAATAGTCATGGCCACTTCAAATACTTATTTGAAACAAAATCTATTTCAAACTCTTAATTAAGAAAATGACGACACTTCATGCCATTATTTGGAATTTTTCCTGGATCTAAGCTTAAGCAACCCTAGTAAAGGGTGAAAGGAACTTGAATGTCGGTCGCGATCTAAACGTCGGCTGGTGATACCTGAATACTATATAAAAGTCTGTATGGTCAAGTTAAAGTTGCGATGAAGCTTTTACATCAGATTCTTAGCTTGTGCAGGGAAAATGTAGCAAGATTCTCATGATATTCAACAATATTTTGGAAGCAGCTCAACAAATAAGAGATCCAGTTTTGGCCGCGGGCAGCCAGTGGTGGGGGGTGGGCTGCCCCATGCTTAGATGAAGGCATGGTCTAATATTTAAATATCCTATCACTTCCTAGTACTAAGTATGGACATTTTTAATTAGGGAGGCAAATGAGGCCTGAAAAGATTTGAATTTAGGATTTTTTGCTCTGATACCATGAGAGATTCCGTGAACCACTGCCGACTCTTCTAAAAACTTAAGTTGTTAGATGAATACATGGTTTAATATTTAAATAACTTATCACATAACAACTGAATATTGTCAAAGGGCACGATGTCTCGCCATTTCCATCAAAGAGGTTTCAGACCAGCATCCCCTGACATTCAGTAGAGTAAGCTAGAGGACTATAAATAGGATGATTAGAGCGGTAACATCACTGACAGCTACGACAAAATTGAAGAGACGCATACTCTGTTGTCCACAATTATAATTTACTTAAAGGTAAACCCAGACCATGATACTTTTGGCCCAAGTAAAGTCCTTTGAGGAGCTTATAATACATTTTCGATCTAATGGGATACCCGTGCTAAAAAAACAAATCAAAAAAATTAAAGACTATTATTTCAACTAAGCCATCTAAGTATAATTATTTCGAAGAACACAAGCGACAAGCTTGGTTGGTCATCGAGCCCTAGAACATTTGAATACTTATGACCAAACACTTGGCTCACCTTCCAGCCCTAGAACAATTGATTACTTAGCACTAAAGAGCAAGCTAGGGATAATAAGACTTAGTGGGCCATTTAAACACCCAATAGGTATCTGTTGAATCATTTAGGAAATTAATTTAGTACGTCCAGCATTATTCAACACTAAATAGTGATCCCTGCACATTTCCAGCGTGCTCAGTGCTACTCTAATATGCAAAGTGATTAAATTTTTCAGTGAAAAGAATCTATAGTTACCAGTAACAAATGCCTGCTTCAGCTGTCCACTTAAGCCCGTGGCCCGAGGTTTGACAGTGGCCACCTTATTGCTTCTGTATAGATAAACGCCGAGGATGGTAATCAGAATAAAAACCGAGCCTCCAACAGCTCCACCTATGAATGCTTGATGACTTGACTTTGCATGTGATGGTGGGGGAGTATCCGTTATCTCGGGAGCTGGAGTTGCGGATGGGGTTGGGGCCGGGGTTGGGGCTGAGGGTGTGCTGGGGGCTGGGGCCAGGTTTGGAGCTGGCGATGGGGATGGTGACATTGGCGCGGGTAGTGGGGCTGGGGGTGGGGTTGAGGGTGGCGATGGTTGTGGTACTTCCGTGACAACCCCCACGGTTGAGGGTGGCGATGGTTGTGGTCCTGCCGTGACAACCCCCACGGTTGAGGGTGGCGATGGGTGGGGTCCTGCCGTGATATACATTGGGGTTGCGGTTGAGGGTGGCGATGAATGTGGTCCTGGCACGATATATGGTACGCCCCCTGAATGATTTCCATAAGTCACGGCAGAGCCAGCAAGAACTCTGCTGTGAATGACATTGCTAGTTTGTTCCACTTTCCTGCCAAAAACACAAAGCCTTTATATCAAACTTACGGAAGCACTGTTTACACATTCCTCTTAGCCCCAGTAAGTTGCGTATAATATAGAAGAAGTATATATATAAATGCAATAGATTTCAAATAGTCCTCTTTCCTCATGGATCTCTTAATTCTTAAGTTGAGCCGCTTCCAAAATATAGTTGAATATCAGGAAACTCTCGCAACATATTCCCTCCCGCAACACGGGGAGTAGAGGAAGTCTAAAAAAACCTTACATTTTGCATCCTTTGGAAGAAACTGCCTTTCAACATTGGAGAGGCTTTGCTATAGCACATTAATTGTAGATGAGATTTCTCGTTATATTTGATGTTGAAATTTTTTTTTCACTTATTGTTAATATTAAATTTAATGGTGCAATGTGGATTTTTTTTTCTCTAAGTTTTATGGATTATTGGAATGAAATATTGTTAAATTTTTCAATTTGAAATGTTGATATTAACAAATGGCGGATCATTGTTTTTAGTGTAATTCATTCTAGGGCTCTTTTTTCATTATTTATTAAATTGCGGAATCATAAAAATGGTAATTTTTTATGTATATATATAAAAAAATATACATTTAATATACAATGTGTCCAAGCGAGTTAGAATTCTTTATTTTTTGAAAAATCACGTGTCGGTGTGCCGTGCTACATAGAGTCTCGCCTCACAAATAAACCTGAAATTGAGCTCAAGTTAATACCAAGAATCTAAATTTTCAACTACATACCATGCATTGCATCTCACTTTGCAAGCTAATTTGTTTGCAGCAATTGACAGATGGTTCTCATCCACTTGAGATTCAGAAGCTAATGTGAACTCTCGGATCTCAGCAGAGGATGCAGTTAGAAGCTCATTGTTGTCCACAAGGCTGCAAGCCAAACAGGAAATTAAGCTTATGCAACTTCATTAGCACAAAAAAGATTTGTAATTAGTAGCCGCCCCCCCCCCCCCCCCCCCCCCCAAAAAAAAAAACGAACATACAGGATTGCTAGCGAAAAACTATTTCCAAGCTTGTATGGGAGTGGCCCGCTGAAGTCATTGTATCCCAAATCCAACACCTCCAGCTTCTTTAACACCCGAATTTCTTCTGGAATGACTCCAGAGAAAGTGTTGTTACGCAGAATACTGCAATAGAATTAGAGAGAAGACATCAGTAAAGACAAAAGAGAGATGAATGGGGGAAATGATGATAAAAAAACTACCTCGTTACATGACTTACATGGCTCTAATGTGAACCAGGTTTCCAATCTCAGGTGCCAAAGTTCCTCCGAGACAAAGATCTCTTAAGTTTCTACAAGTTTTATTGCATTGGTCATTAGAAACGACAGGCATGTATACCAGTTCCGAACCTTTCAAAGTGTTACATAATTGACAGGATTACTCCAGAAAGCAAAAGAGAACCAAGTAATCATCTGAACAAAGACAATCATAGGGGGACTAGTTTAGTTTTCTCATCAATGAAATAGGTGGTGGAAACACATAAAACCTCTCTGAAAAAAAATAGTTTGAATTTTCAAGACAGAGACTAAAACAATGTAGATATGCCTTCCTGCTTAAAGCAAAGTCAACCAAGCGAAAACCTCTTTCTTCTACACTAACTCGTGTTACAACAACTCTTCCAACTTAATGTCACACTTAGGTTGATCAAGCTAACCAACATGGATGCCTTAAACTAATCGCTCGCCATAGCCATAATCTATATCGATTGTGTTGCTTATCGGGCAGCTCATGATAAATGATGGTAACACCATAAACTCCATAAGCAATTCTCAGAACAACACTGACATCCATCATTAGCAGTATAATCCAGCGTAGATGCTTCACCCACACACTTGAAGATCTTTATTGGATATAGATTGGACCAGAACACGCGATAAGCGAAAAGAACCGAGCAGCAACCTCTCTATGATCACAAGTTGATCAAGAGTCAACGAGCAAATCAGCAAACGGCAATGATCAAAGTAATTGCAAATGTCCCGAGTCAAGAAAATTCGAGCTCAGCAAAACTACATAGCCGACTGAAGATCTTTAGTGGAGAGAAGATGACTTACAAAACCACCACTCTTCCATCAGAACACTCAACGCCAAACCACGAGCACGGATCAATTTCTCCATCATTTTCGTTCCAATTTCTCAAAGCTCCAAAAGGATCACTCTCTACCTTATCTTTTACCCTCAACAGAGCCAAGCCTGCAAAAACAGCAAACCAGACAAGAACACTTTCCCTCACTGTCTTGGCAAACGAAAGAAACGGGTGAACCTGAATCTAACAGCAAGCAAGGTCGAGACACATACCCTCTTCGTTTAAGCACCAGCAGAGACCAAGATTCTGGCTAAATATAGAAATCATCAACAAGAGTCCTACTCCTGTACGATCCTTCAAGCGATTCGCCTGCCGACTATGCTTCATCCTCGCTTCAACCAAGTTGACCTCAAATCATGAACGGAATTGAATCGGGGTTGCAGTATGCAGCTCAAAACAATCTTATTGAGCTAAAATTTGCAAGAGAAAAAATAAACTTTCAAAAAGAATTGCGTAACCTGATATGAGAAGAAGGAGAAGAAGTAAGAGGTGAAAAATAAACAAAAATATAGTGCTCCCGTGACTGTGGACCAGTCTAGATTATGCGTGAAAACGCGTGCACTTGACTAATTGCCTTTGTTACTTGGTCGTAATTCTGCCTTTCAGCTTCCTCCATTCAAAACTAGAATGTTCTCATGTTGACTCGGACAATGAATCGAGTTATACGATACGCCCCGACGTGAACCGTGAATCACGCTAATCTGACATTCGCGATGTTTCATGGAAATGCATCATGATGCTTCGATACACTTTGGCATCACACACGCCTATACTCAGAATAATAATTACATATTCGTCGGAGCGTTTGATCCACTTCCTCACGTTACTCGAGTAACTGGATAATCTAGCTGTGTTTTACACGAGCGATGGGCATATACTTAATTGCGTCACGGTGTTGTGTTTTTGTTTTTATTTTTATTTTGGGGGCACCTGATTATGTGGGGGTTCATAAATGATCCTATAAACCCCATGATTCAGTCAAGGCCTTCGAATGTAAATGATTAAAAAGATTTCTGATAAGAGAAAGAGAGAACGACATAAAGCAATCATGTCAAAGAGCTATCCACTTATACGCTGGCTTAACTTGATCATACTCATTTCCCCCTTGTCATTCATGTATTGACTCCTATGCACTTGATCAACAATGTATTTATAATAACTTTTAGAAGCTCATGTCACCGTGTCCATTCACTACTGTCGTGTTATTTGAGAGAAAATTACCAAAAAAGTTAGGATTGAACCGGCAAAAAAAAAAATTAAGACTGAATTCACACAATTATTTTCCAAAAAGAAAAATACCAAAAAAGTTTTAAAACTATTGCAATTGTATCAATTTAGTCTTAATTTTTTTTTTGCCGATTCAATCATAAATCTTTTGTAATTGTACCAATTCAGTCCATCTGGCTAAAAATTACCGACGGGCGCTGACGTGGACGCTCGTCGATGCCAGCCTCCGACGACATAATATTTTAATATTTTTTTATTTTTTTTATTTTTAATTTTATTTCCTTTTTTTTTCAAGTTTGCAAAAAAAAAAATTACTGACGGGCGCTGACGAGGACTTCGTCGAACTTCAAGTTTGTCGTTGCAAGCATCGCCAGCCCATATTGGACAAGGCTCAACCTTGCCGTTGCCAGGCAAAGCTAGCCGAGACCTCGCCAAATCAAGGCTAACGAGGCTTGCCCAAACATGACGAGGCTTGCTGCGAGCTTCGCTTACTCAACGGCGTCACCTCTGGTCGCAGTAGAAGAAGAGGGAAAAGAAAAAACAAGAAAGGAAAAAAAGTGAAAAAAATGAAAATATTATATCGTCGAGCGGCCAATGCCGGCTAGCCAATTTTGGTCGGATCGACTGAATTAGCATGGTTGCAAAAAGTTTAGGATTGAATTGACAAAAAAAAAATTAGGACTGAAATGGTACAATTACAATAGGTTTAGAACTTTTTTGATAATTTTCCTTGCTATTTGATGAATTTTAAGTGGTTTTTGGTTCCTATACAACTCGTAAAGTTAAAGATTTATTCGATATTTTTTTTAGCCGGATGTTAAACTCATTTCTTTACGTTTTTTTTTACGCAAATTTTCGTTTTCCGTCAAAATTCTTAAAACATAAGATTTCAAATTCTCAACGAGTTTCAAATTTGCAACAACCAAAAAGGCCAAAAATAGATTAATCAATTGTTACTAGCGGAGGTGCCAATGTATTCATTTAGGCTTCGTTCTTTTCGCAAAAAATAACTTTCAAGAAAATGCTTTCTGGATTTTCTGGCGTTCGGTTCATGAAAAAAATGAGTTAAGAAAAATATTTTCCACTCATGAAAAAAAAAACACCTCCAAATGTGGGAAAAGTGAATTCTTCTTGTTTAGAAGAGGAAAATATTGTCTCTTGTATTTCCTTCCTACACTCTTTCACATTCATTTTTCTTTTTAATTATTTTTTATTTTCTTTTTTCCAAAGTTGAATTTTTTTATTTTTTTTCTTTTTATTTTTATTTTCCTTTTCCTTTCTTCTTCGACCTGTCGCCGGTCACGGCCACAACCGATGACCAATTGCAAGCCGGTGAGCAAGGTCGAGCTTCATTAGATCTAGCCTCACGCGAGGCCGACGATCGATGGAAAAAGGAGGGAAAAGAAAAAAATGAAAAGAAAAAAGAAAAGACAACAGAAATTTCTACTTAAAAAAATAAAAAACTAAAAAAGAAAGATAAGAACAAAAATTACTAAAAGAAGTGCATAGAGGAAAATCAAACTCAATTTCCATACCAAACATGGAAAATAATTTCAAGGGAGTTAATTAGGTGTAATTTGATCCAATAATATTCAAGATTCTCGTGAGTGAATTATCATTTTCAAAGACCCTTTAAAGATCCAGAAGGTACCATGGAGTATGACAACACTTATGGAGTAGAATTTTTGCTCTAAAAGTACTTTTGAAGCAGAAATTCATTAGGTAACGCAATTTTTAGAGCAGAAATTGGTTGATTATACAACTTTATTTTTCCACTTCTGGAGCACTTTTTGCACCAGAAGTAATTTTGAAGCCACTAGAAGAAGTAAAAAAGAATTATTTCTCTCTAAAAGTAGAAAAATCAACTTCTACTTAGAAACAAAAGTAAAAAATTCAGTTTCTGGCCAATTAATTTTCCTGTACACAATTTCTTGACTTTCGGATGACTAACCCTAATTGTTGGATGAGATCCTTCATAACCATCCTAGAGAAGCTTCCTTGACAAACACTTCATCTGCTTGGACTAACTAGAAGTCAAGTAGAAATTCTGATCTAGGGCTGTGATCCAACGAAGAATATAGACTCGAACAATGTTTCAAACAAGCCAAGCTTGACTCGACTCATGTCAATGCACTTCATTTTTCATGGTAAGTTTCTCGGTCTAAGTAAAGAGTTAAGAGCGCACACGGTAACACTTCTACTTTAGAAATCTACTTCTAACCAGAAATTGATTTTTTCTAGTTCTGCTTCAGAAGCAGAAGTTGATTTCTGATCAGAGAAAGGCATTTGGTAATAGGAGGAAATTTCTGCTTCTCAAATAGAAATTCATTTGGTAATGGTTGAAAATTTCTACTTCTAGACTATAATGAACACAAAATATTCTACAGAAAATTATTAATGTTAACCTAAAATGTGTGTTATTCAAGAAAATTTAAATGCAAATATTGACGGATTCATGTGTAATTTGTCATTTAATTATTTATGTAAATGAGAACTAAATTATGAAAAAATTGTATTAGTAAATACGATGGCCGAGCTCATATATCAACGTTTATAGCATGGGTAGGTCTAATGCTTCCTCACCTATGCCTTTGGCGTGGTTTATATCGCAATGGGCATAATATATGAACCTTTCGCGCCTAAATCATCTCTAAAAGCACAAATCTACGGTTAGTTGTATGTGCCATGAGATGACCTAGATATCAATGAAAAATTAGGACATAAAACTATAACAAGGATGAGCTTGTTTTCACATAAATGCATCTCCAAATAGAAAGATAAAAGGCAAAAATCAAGGTATCCTCATCTTTATATTTTCAACCCAGCTTTGGTTTTCTTGAATTTTTTTTTTTAAATGGAGAGCACGAGATTTCAAGCTCCATCAGATCAGCGAAGGGTGTTTTGGAGTAGCTGCATCCATTGTTGGACTAGACCAAACAAGCAAAGAGAGAAAAAAATCTAAGACTTTATATAGATAGGAATATCTAACATATCAATCACAATCAATAAAGATAGTGCGTAAATCAAGAAATCAGGAACGCAAATGAGACGCATCAAATCAAAACATGACATCCCTAATGAAGCCCAAAAAGCTTAGGGAAATAGTGTTTGGAGGTTTGGAAGAAGTTGGAGACATTTGGAGATAATTTGTTCAAAGGGGCAAAATTATCATTTTAAAAATATTTGGAATCAAAATCATTAGAAATAGGTTTAGCTAGTTGAATGTGCCCATTTCCCAATTTCTGAAATTTTTTGAAAATTTTCTGAATTTTTGGAACGATTTGCCCATAGGAGAGAAAAATCATGGTTTTGAGAAAGATCAAGAGTAAAAATCACAAAAGACGGGTTTGGCCAGTCAAATTTGACTATTGCCCATTTTTCATGGTTTTTTTTGCAAATTTTCAAAATTTTCAGAAATGCTTTGCCCATAAAGGACAAAATCATTATTTTTGAAGAAAGAGAGAGTAAAATTATCAAAAATATGATTGGCTAGTTGAATGGACCCATTTCCTAATTTTTGAGATTTTTATGAATTTTTGGAATTTTTGGGTATTATTCAATTTTTTTCGATTTTTTTTTTTATGAATTTTCCAATTTTTGGATTTTTAAATAATTATATATATTTTTTAATTATTTTACAAATTTTTTATTATTGAAATAATTATCCAGACCGGGTCGGGTTGAGATTGTCAAGCGAATAGAGAGACAAAATATGGAAAAGGGAGGGGTAAAAAGGAAAAAATGAGTTCTAATGATGAGAAGTAATTTTTTTTTTACTTCTCAAAATTTTCCCAAAAACAACTTATGAAATAAAAAGTTCTTTCAGAAGTAGAAATATACAATTGCAAACTAAATAGATTTCTGCTTTAGAAATTGCGTTACGAAATGGATTTCTACTCCATAAGCACTTTTGAAAGAAAATTATGTTTTAAAAGTGTTACAATGCATGCCCTAAAATGTTTGACTTGACTAGAATCTGGAAGTAACTAAAATGGTGACACATTGCACTATCAATCTAGTGATGTCTGTGAATGTGTATATATGTTCAGAATAACAAATAACTTTTCGGTCATGTTTGGGAATTGATAGTTTGAGCTCTACCTCAGTAAGTACTCAAGCTACTCGAATTCGGAACAAATCGAGCCAAGCTCAAGTAAGTCGGAGTAGCTTAACTCTCTCCTACTCTTATTCGATCATGCCTCAAGTAGTAGATCCAGAGATGAATTCATGTCCCAGATGAAATCCAGAGATGAATTCATGTCCTAGATAAACTCATACTTTATTAAAAAGAGGAATCAATTGTCTAAGGTCTATGAATCTTATGCAAAAAGAGCGAAAAACCGAGTAGTTCCATCTTAGGAAAGTTCTCCAATCAAATTGGATGTTTGTCTGTATGGAGTTCTACTTGCATAGGGTCCCCTTGGATTTCTCCAAGCCAGACACAGAGAAAGATCTTTCCTTGAGGTTTCTGGGGTGGTTCATACAAACCTCACTTTCTTTTTCGATCGACTTCCTTCAATCCTTCCTTTTCCATCGTATGCTGATGTCAATATTCACATTGGAACGTTAACGTTGATGCTACCATATGGCATTCTCCAATGTGCTTTGGCATGGAGATAGATCACTCTATTGATCAGCTACGTTCCTTGACTGTCGAGTGTGAGGGTAACCCCACTAGCATCTACATCTGTGGAGGTACTTTCGGGACCGAATTGCGCGCAAGGAGGAGAAAAGAATTGCGGCTTGGGAGGCATTGGAATGCCTTTCGAGCTGCCCATCAACATTTCCAACACTTGTGTCATCGAGGGTCGATCCTTTGGATTTATTTGAATGCACCACAAACCTACCATAACCATCTTTCTCGACACATCAACTTCTTCTTCCACGAGATCGCCAAATTCCTGTGCTCTTTCTTCATTGATTTCATCGTAAATTCGGCTTGGAAAGTACGATTCACTCGATGCGGTTCCCTTCACTTCTTCGTGCTTCCTCTCGCCTACCATCTCGAGCAACAGCATTCCGAAGCTATAGACATCGGACTTATGAGAAGGATTTCCCAAATTTCTCATGAATATTTCAGGAGCAATGAACCCAATCGTCCCCCTAGCACCTGTCATGGTTATGGAACTTCTATTCCTGGAGTACATTTTCGCCAACCCAAAATCAGAGATTTTCGGGTTGAGGTTCTGGTCGAGCAAAACATTATGGGGCTTTATGTCCAGATGCAATATCCGCAAGCTACAACCCTTGTGCAAGTACTCAATTCCAAGGGCAACACCTATAGCAATTTCAAGTAGTCTTTCTATCGCCAAGGAAAGGTTCGGCCCTTCTTTATGCAGCAAATCTCCTAAAGACCCGTTGGGCATGTACTCATAGATTAGAGCTCGTTTCGAACCTTCTAAACAGAAACCGAGCAAACGGATGATATTAACATGGTGAATTGTGCCTATGGTTGCAACTTCGTTAATGAACTCCTGGTTGTTGTTGCTGGACTTGTCGAGCATTTTGACGGCGATGGGTCTCCCGTCCAGCAGCCTCCCTTTGTAGACAGTACCATATCCACCTTCACCCAATCGCTCCTTCAAAGCGTTAGTCATCTTCGTTATGTCCTTGTATGAGTACTTGGTCAACAAGGTCGACTGGTAGTTTCTTATGAATTGATTTGCATTTGCCCTCTCTTCTGCAGTTTCATCTTTGCCAAAACAGGATGTCTCTTGAACTGACAGAATTCTTTTCTTAAAAATGAATAGTAAGGTCATAACGAGCACAAGAGAAGAGCTTCCCAATGCACAACCTGCAAATCATGCACTAAACTGATTAGCTTACTGGACAACCAGTAATCCTTTTGCAAAGTAATAAAGACGATTAATTTGCAGAAGAAATTCAGCAATTTCGAGTTCTTACAATTGGACAATTAAAATAGAATTCAGTGTCATTGCTCTTTGAGAAACCCTATAAACAAACATGGTCTTTACCTTTTCAATAGGCACAGCGGAAACCAAACCACCCAACATTAATAGTAAATCATCAGAATGTAATGCAATTGCCGATATACAAGTTTCTCTTCCAAAATCTGCTTTGTCATCGACTTTGTATAGTTTGCCAGTGAAAATCGAAAAGAACAAAGAAAAATTATGCATTCTAATATGAAATACCTCAAACAAAAACATGGTTATTAGAGATCATATCGAATATTAAGTTAAGGCTACTTCCATGTCCAACTTGACTCTAGAGTCTAAACTTCAGGAGCGATGCATACCGATAATGAGGTTGGTTTTGTTTGGCTTCCTGCAAAGGTTAGATAAAGAAAATAAGTACCATATAAGATTTAATCTCGAGAGAAGTGATAAAATTCAACTATTAATAGCATAATAAGAGGCAGTAACAATGGCTATCATGTTAAGGGTGAGCGATTCAAGATTTCTTTAGGTTCTAGGTGGAACCCGCCTTCGGAACTGGTTCCTTATTTTTAAAAACTTGAAACTTATTATGTATATCTTGAAATCTATTTTATCATAGGTTTTATAGTTGTTTTTAGGGCTTCTCCAAGTTCCACTTATATTCTTAATTAAACGATTGTAATGAATTATCACTTAAAATGACTATCATTTGCTACTACCATCTATTGACCATAGCTCATATTTAGATATACTAAGAATGTGAAACATTAACAAACTAAAAGTTTCAGCCATAGATACCACCAAAAATAGAAGCTCAGAATAACGGTTCTAGATTACACATCTATCATTAGACGCTATGAAACATCGCAGAATCGTGTGAAGACATAAAACAAGAAAAACACAAAAACTCGTTCTAGATTCGGGAAACTTGGAACGTACCCATCGAAATCGGTTCCTCAATTTTTGGCATCTGAAACATACCCTATATGCCCTAGAACATAGAACCTACCTTATTTCTTCCGAGTCGGTTCTCTGGTTCCTGTTAAAAGGTGGCCAAGATGACCCAACAAGCCTTGAAGCGAGTGTAGGGTTTTCATGAGTACTTTAGAATATCCCCACGAGAATATTGGAAATGCTTATATTATAGAGGATTCATGTAATTAATGAGGTAATTGGTAGATTGAAAATGGAATTTTCATCGATGAGAAGCTCTTCGATAGTATTTACAGGGGCTTATATATAGGTTCTCCTTCATCTCCTTTGTATCATCGCATAAAGGTGAAAGGAAATATAATTGGTCAATGAAAAATGTTTTCATTTCCAACAACAATTTATATCTAAATTTTTTCGTAGATGATAAAAATATTTTTTGTTCATTCATTTCTATATGCGATGGAAGTGGTCATTTTTAAGGAATTTTTTTTTCACGTCATTCATTTACCACGAAATAAACGGAGGATTATATAAATTATTAGCTTGTGGTTAGTTTGAGACTTCTGATGTTGAAGAACAATGTACACTGCTACTCTTGGATCATTAAAAACACGCCGGACCATTTTATTCAAATGTTAATGTATGATTATGCTAATTTTCTGGATCTTGAATTCCTATTTTCATTTTTAAATTCTGGGAAAGTTTTCACTATCAAAATTTGGCAAAACTTCTATTTGTTCCAGCTACGTAAATCAAATGATGAACTTACTTACAGCCGCCGCCGCCGCCGCAGAAGCAGACGACTTTTCCCAAACCGTCGAATCCGCACCGACCGCCTCTCAGTTGGCAGCTGTCGCAATCTGGAATCTCGGACCACACCAGAGGAAATCCTTTGCTCATCAGATCCAGAACGAAGCTCCACCTCTCGTCGTTACTCTTGTTCTCAAATCCGCTGCTCCGTAGACCGAGGACATCGGACACAGGCACCTCCACGAGCCTACACCCATCGGGCGTCTTTCCCGCGTACGAGTAATCGGAACCGATCCCCACATAAAGGTCCGAGTCTTCGCAGCTCGAGTTCACCATCGTCGCGTCGGCGAGCTCGCGGCGGAGCGCGATGCCCGAGGCGCACTCGAAGAAGGTGAGGTTGAAGCGCCACTGAGGAGGGAGGCTGAGGTTGGCGATATTGACTCCGGAGCTCGGGACGGTGAGGTTCTGAAGCGAATCGCAGGAGCCGGCTGTCAGGTCCTTGATGAGCTGGGTGTTGACGACGGTGAGGGCGCGCTCCTCGCTGCCTGGGTAGAGAGCTCGAACCTGGTAGGGAGTCCCGAGGAGGTCGAGGAGGGGGCGGTCGGAGGAGTCGCAGGAGACTTCGAAGCGGGGGAGGCCGCAGTCGAGGCGGCCGGTGCCGAAGGTTGCGGAGTCGGAGAAGGGGAAGGAGAAGTTGATGCCTCCACAGGGGAAGGGTTGGCATCGTCGTAGTCCGACGCGTCGTCTTGGGGTTGGGCGGCGACGATGACGGTGACCAGGCAGATGAGCGTGGAGAAAAGCAGGGGAGCCATGTTTGACTGGCCTAATTTCGGAGGAAAAAAAAAACACAAGTAACGTGCTATATATATATATATATATATATATATATATATATATATATATATATATATATATATATATATATATATATAAAATATGCTTATGCATATTTCTTATAGTTTGTGATGGCCGGCCACATGTGGACGATCATAGGTGTTAGGTGAGTCGAGTCGGGTTTTAGATTTAATCGAATATGATCTGACTCATATTGACTCATTTGATCTATTTTGATCATACTTAATGACTCATATCTAACTCGATCCTCAGCTAATTCATATTCAATCAGGCTCATTTAGATTCATATTACCAAAACACACTAATATACCGTAGACCGCTGTTCGATCGTCGTTGCCAATCGCCTCCCGCTGACCACCGCCAGCCCACTGCCACCGTCCCCACTGCCCGTCCACCACCGTCGCTATGGGGCCCAGTCAGCAAAATAAAGGTGCGAGAAACAAAATAAGAAAAAGAAAGAAAAGTCAAACAAGAAAGGAGAAAAAGACAAAATGCAAAATATAAAATGAAGTGTTGGCTTGCCTCTTCGTGCCGAGCAGAGGGAGAGAGAAACAGAGGGAGGGGAGAGAGCGCGAGAGAGGCGTCCCACAGAGAGGAACGCACGCAGGGGCGAAGGAAATGGGCAGCGGCTTCCGACTACGTTTCGACGGCCAAACTTTGTTGGAATCAGGCGGTGGGCCACGGTGGCGGCATCTCTCCTCTGCTTCGAATGAGCTTCGCGGCATTTCTTCCACTCCCATGGCGAGGTAACTCCGATGGTCGCGAGCTCAGACTTGAGTAACCATGGTGTTGCGAGCTTGAGCGCATAGCAGTCATGGAGGCTGCGAGCTTAAAGCTCAAGTGGCCATGGGGGTGCCACGAGCTCGAGTCGAAACAGTTCACGGGGATGGTGCCTGCGATTTGACCAGTGGCCATGGGCATCGTAAGCTCATGCTTCAGTAGCCATGGAGGCCACGAGCTCGAGCAAATGTGGCCATAAATGTTGCGAGCTAGAGTAGGTGCGAATCATGATCGTGTACACTCTGAGCTTGAGCGACCAACGGCCATGGAGACCGCGCGCTCAAGCGGATCGTGGCCATAGGCGCCTCGACCTTAACCCTAACCTCCAGCGACCATTGATAATTTGGCCCAAACATGGAAAGCGGAAGCTGAACGGTAGGAGTTTTGTAGTTATTGTGGAGGGGATTCTTGCGTTATAAATCTGTTGAACCATGTCGTCCGACAGGGGCAAGTGATGCGCGGCGGCGATAGTGGGCGAGTGGCAGGGGCAGGCAACGGTGGGGGGCAGGCGGCTGCAGTAGTGGGTGGGCGACAACGAGGTGGGTGGAGGTGGTTGGCGGTGGCGGGCGAGTTCGCGGAAGGAGGGATTGGAAAGCTACAGCCAGCGAGTCAAAAATGAGTTGCTAAAATCCATTAAAACACTTATTTGAATATGATTTATAATTTTAGACTCACATTTGACCCCTTAGAGGCCACAGGCAAGGCCAGCCCTTATCGGATCTAGGCGAGCGTTGCACGACCCTTACCGTTCCCAACAAAAAAGAAAAAAAGAAATAGCAAAAATGTGAAGAAAAAAGAGAAAAAAAAATTCAAAAATGTAAAATGATGAAATAACTATTGGTGAAGAGGCCATTCTTTGAAATAATGAGTGTAGTTTAGACCTTTTTTTGAAATAATATTCACTTTAGGCCTTTATTTTAAAAAAAATAATGCCACTTTAGGCCCTTATTTGGTATACTCACTTTCAAGTCTGCTTAACTTGACATACTCATTTCGTCTTAAAAAAAAAAAAAACTTGGTGTACTCATTTCCTTGTTTTCATTCATGTATTTCCTCCCATATGTTGAACGAAAATGTATTTATTTTAGCTTTTAGAAGCTCATGTCGTCGTATCGATTCATTATTGTTATGCTCTTTGATGAATTTTAAATGGTTTTTGTTACTATACAACTTGTAAATTTAAAGATTTCCTTGATTTTTTTTGTTAGGCCGAATGTTAAACTCATTTTTCTATGCTTTTTTAAGCGATTTTTTTTTTAATTTTCCTGTCAAAATTCGTAAAACATAAGATTTTAAGTTCTAAATGAGTCTCAAATTTGCAAAAACTAAAAATAACCTAAAATTCCAAAAAATAGATTAATCAAACAGCGACGTATTCATTTAATTGATTTAGAACTTCCTTTGCATTTTTTTTTCGACAGAAGTTTAAAAAAGTCTCACAGATTTACTGTAGAAATCACATGCTTGTTTGAAGTTAGTTTTGTAATCGAATTCTTCTCATCTCAACAACCAAATAATGAACGTATAAATTATTTCTAACACTAGCAATGGACCTAATAAAAATCTGTTGAGTGATATTGTGAAATCTATGCTGTGTCCCAACTAAAAAACTAGAATTCCTTACATTATAATTTGCTTTATCGATCTTATCCAACGTATCGTTACTTGTGAGATTGAGAAATTATTTTACGAGAAATAATAAAGGCTATACACTCAAGAGTTATTAAATGAAATTAGGAATAGTAAACACCAAAAGTGTTTGAGTTGCTGTTCCATGCGTGGAATAGTCACGTCGATTGAATCATGTGAACTCGATGTCTGATTTATTTACCCATATATTCATTTACTGAAATGTAATGTGATATTGGTTAATTATTGCGATGAAGCTCTTACATCAGGATCTTTAGTTATTGATTTGTTTGAAGCTACTTATGTTCAAGATTAATGGGAGCTACAATTTTCGAATCACCACTTAAAATTTCACTTCCGACGTGACATCATCGAAGAACGTCGGGGCATTTTATTCAAATTATGAATCTCGAATCATATTTTCATTTTTTAAATTTCTATCGTCCAGGTTTAGCTCGGAAGCAAACTATTAATCCACGACTTCAACAGCAACTGAGTCAACACCGTCGAGTCTTGTTCTTCGTTACCTTTGCATGCCTTTAAATCTCCCTCCTTTATTTCGCGATGCCTTTTAAATCCCGTGTCTTCAATTTTCATCGCCCCACGAAGTCGTCAATTGCCATTTTCCGCGTGAGAAAGTTTCCCCTGGCGATTTTTATCAAGTTGGTTTTGTTAATCGTAAAGCTCGATTACCAAATCGTTTCCCTAGGATCGGTTTCGATCTCCGCCACCGAGCTTGTGTAGGGACAGGGCCGAGGTTAAGAACGGGGTTATGAAACTTGCGGGGTATTTTATTGACCATAGTCGCGTCTCCACGCTCATGCCTCGTAAGAAAAAGAAAAAATCTTCGCTGCCGACGCCTATTTTTCGGTTAATATCAGGAAAAATTTCAAATTGGTACATTTATGATAAGTTTATCTCAAACAATTTTTGACCATAAAAATCTCAAATTGGTACACCTGTGATAAATTTACCACAAACTATTTTCTGACTATAAAAAACTCCAAATTAGAACATCTGCGATAATTTTACCATAAATTAATTTTTTAACCACAAAAAATCTAAACTATTACACCCGGGACAAATTTATCCTTCGTTAAATTGGGTTAATACCACAAACACCCCTAAATTGATACACTTATCACAAACGGAGGGTAAAAATCTCAAACTGGTATGCCCGTAAACTGTCACGTGCCATTTTACTCGGTAATTTAATGTTAAATTTAAAGAAAACTAACGGAGAGTAAAATTGTTGCAAGCGTATCAATTTGGGATAAATTTATCATAAATGTATCAGTTTATGATTTTTTATAGTTAAAAATAATTTGAGGTAAATTTATTGTATTAATTTGGGATTTTCTATGGTATTAATTTAAATTTTTTTTTTTTTTTGGATGAGCACACTCTACGCCGCCGTTAGGAAGGCGGAGGAAAGAAACAAGTCAAAAGGACAATTTTGGCGGGGGGGTTGGTTAGGTACAGCCGAACTTGCACTTTAATACTTTCAATTAATTCTTCGCCAGTCCAAACAGTAGACGCGTCACTATATAGCCATCCGACCGCTGCTGCTTCCCAAATTCGCTCTCACTCTCTCTCTGTCCTCCTCTCAAATGGCCACCCACAACCTCGCGGTGATCCTCCGGAGTTCATCCAGCGGCCACGAGTTCCTCCTCGCGAAGCAGCCGCGGCCTCCGAAGTTCGGCGACGAGGAGTACGATGCCTACGTCGATTCCGATCTCTGGGACTTGCCCTCTGCTCCGCTGAGCCCCGTGGCGGGACGGCCGGGCGAGCCCCGCGTTCGCATCGGAGACGGGGCCGCGTGCTCGGAGAAGGTCGATTTGGGACGATTCGACGTGGATTCTGCCGTCATCGAGGTACTTGGTGAACTGGTAACACCCGGACTGGAATTGTTATTGTTATTTTGGTGAAATGTAAGCTGAATTTGCTGCGCTTTGTGGTCGGATAGGGTCTGGGGCTTGTTGGGCTGGAGGTTTCCGATGTGGGTGAGTGGAGGTTCTTCAAGTATGTCGAAGAAGCAGAGTTCGGACCGGGATTACCTATTAACACGGTCTTCATTGAAGGCAAATTGATCTCCGGGGACTGTAATTTACCAGGTTTTGGTACCACTTCTTTGCGTTTTTTTCTCCACTTTCTGGAGCTTTTCGAGGTGTGTATGCATGGGTGTTATCTGTAAATGACAGAAATATTTATGTACTGTGTGCTAGTGATGAGGTTGCATTGCATCTTTTCGTAATTCTGACCATCTGAAAGTTGCAAGGATGAGCATAAGCACGTGGATTTCATTGCTAGTGTTTTATCCCATTGGATGTGAATAACGCGTTAGGATTGCATTTGCAGAGTCATGTAAATGGATGTCCGTTGAGAGTTGCCTAGACTGGCTTGTGGACGTGAAACCAAGTAGTGATCGTGTTGGAACTGCAACGGTTCTCGGTCTAATTAATGACTCTATGCCCCAGTCCAAATTTAAGGTGCCGTCAACCTTAATTTTTCAGGTTTGTCCTTCCTTCAGTCAACTTCTCTGTATAATGTATATGACATTGAGCGGAATACTTCAAACCATTCCATTAATAGCAAGACTTTTTTGTTGGGCAAATGCTAATAGCTACACTTCACGAAGCACTTTTTTGGCTGGCTTTCATGCCTGTCCTTATAAGAGAATTCCACATTGGTGCGTGACATGTGATACTTGAGCCACTCTCTGAAAACTTTAACAAAAAGAAACTGAATCCCCAATCGCCTCTTCTTTCTCCAGGAGTATCCTCCAGGTGTTTTAATTGTTCCTATGGGAAGTAGTACAGCAAAGCCTTTTCGCACCACCAATTTAGTGGTGTTTGCACCTGCGACTGGTTCAGATGAATGTGGGGAAGGTAGTTTTATTATGTCAGGAGATGCGCTCATAGTTGATCCAGGATGCCGATCCAAACACCATCAAGAGGTAAGACGTGAGTTCGGTTTGGTTAATGCATGCATAACTTGGACGCTTTGATCCATCAAGTGCATTCTAAGCCTCTAAATTTTATAGACATGACGAATAGAAACCACTAGTTCCTAAATGTTGGGTCAGTTCATGAGCTCCAAATGATCTTAATAGATTTGGTCATTCTTTAGTGTTCCTACACATTGTTAATTCACTCTTATGTCAGTTCATGAGCTCCAAATGATCTTAATAGATTTGGTCATTCTTTAGTGTTCCTACACATTGTTAATTCACTCTTATGACGACCCTCTTCTCTAGAGGCATATCTTTGCACTTTGAGTCAAAATTTTTCACTTGCCTAATCCAATTATAAAAGAGTTTCTTTCATCTTTGTCTTGAATGGTTGTAAAACCCTCTCCGATTTCTTTTATTTCTCATCTTACTTGTCCATTCAATCAATCATCATAGCATAAAATCTTGGCTAGACTCATTATCTGCCCATTCTGAACTTAGCTGTCTATATTCATGCCAGAATGCATAATTGGCATAGTTTCAGTCCAGTAGATTTTCCTTTCAACTAAGTGGCATTCGGCAGTTGATATAAATTCATGAAACAAGCATGTTACAGCTTCCTCGGTCTAAAATATGTATGAATGACACGATAATGCATCGGAAGCTTAATACAGCAAAGAAATTTCCAACAAAAAAAGGAAAAAGAAAGTCGGTCAAAAAGTCATTCTTGTCCAACAATTCTATGAGTACACATTTGAAATTTTAGGCATTTTTACTCGTTGACAGATTACATATTAAATGTTGCAAGTCAATAATTGTCCATGTAACCAATCTAGATTTGCATCTCCTTTTGTTTATGTTTACAAACTTTTTTGTAAGTTTGTTGATTTCTATTCTCCTATTTATTAGCTTGAGAAAATTGTTGCTGCCTTGCCAAGAAAGCTGATTGTGTTTGTCACCCATCATCACAATGATCACATTGAAGGTGAGTTCTCAACCAAAGCTTCAATACAGTACTGAAAGCTATTTCATTTCCAAAGGGTCTCTAAGACTAAAATTCAGTCAATCAAACTGTACCCGACATTTATGCACAGTGAATCGTTGGTCATGTCATTTTTTTTTTTTGGGTAAGGAGGTCATGTCATTTTTATTCCCACTAAAATGACATTTGCAATTTGGGGTTGCGAATTGGAAGGGAAAGAACTCTAACTTATAGAAAAGTCCTTCTCTTGCCTAGACTCAGTCCACCATGGATCCAATGGTCTCATCTTGGGTTCCGCAGGAGGCCCATGTCTGTTGACTGGGAAAACTCATCCACAGGGAGAATTTCACACCGAAGAATAGTCATCTGTTAGTGGTGAAGAAATTGGTGGTTTGTGGAATGGTGAATTTTCCCTGAGAGCCTCATTCTCCTTAATTTCCTGGTCTCAGGCCCATTCATTTCCTTATTTCCCTAAATTTTGAATGGAGCTTCAAGTTTACATTTTTAGGACTACTGCCTCCACTTCTCTTCTGTCATTTGATAGTTTATAAGGATGATATAGAACCACAGTTGGGGAGCATGAGATGGACTGATCGTTGGTCAATGCATGAGCTGCTATTGATTTTAGAGTCTTAAAATTCTGGTCACAGCAGAAAATCTGTACTCTCTCTCTCATGTGTGCATGCACGCATCAACAAAATCACATAATGTCGCATATGGCCCTTGTGTTTTATGGCACGGATGTGCCTGCTTGCAATTCTCTGATTACAGATGTGAACACCATGGGGCAGATTTAAAAACACCCCCCCCCCCCCCCCCCCCCCACACACACACACAAAGAAAAAAAGAAGAAAAAAAAAGCCCTTTTGTGAAATTTGTTCTACTCCAAAACCGGGAGGAACTATACTATTAACTTGTTGTGTCAAAAATTCCTCAAGTTAGGATTTTATATCTTCGAATGATAATCCTTATCATAAAATATGAGGTCATACTAAGTGTTTTATTTCTAGTTTGAGAAATGACATAAACAGTTATTTGACACTCTATTACTACTTTGGATGATACTTTTTTTCCAACATACTCTGGTAAAATACTTGCTATAAAAGATTTCATTTTGCTCTTAAGGAGACACTTAAGGAGGTGTTCGTGTGTGTTTAATAGTCTTAAATTAGTCGATACTATTATGTAGAAAGCATCTTTATAATATGCATGTTCTACTCTTTTTAGTAGTGTCAAATATATTATTTTGGTCTAAAAGAGGATTAATTTTAAAAAGATTCTCCATCATATATCCACTGTAACAAAAGTTTTTTTTTTTATCATTAATGAATTGACTGTTATGGCACTGCATGGCTTACATATTTTGCACTAAATTTTTTTCAGGTCTTTCAGTCATTCAGAGATGCAAACAGTGATGCCACCTTAATTAGCACATAAAAATACCATCTCTCGCATTCAGAAAGGTGATGATAATGTCTACTTTTCCCCGATTGATGCTTTTCTGAATTTGTCTGTCCTCTGTAATTATTCTGCCTCATATCAGTAATTACATGCATCCCAATCTGAGGACAGATATCCGACCACATATAAGCGAACCCATAAAATTCAGTTATATACACATGAATGTGTATGCAATCACGCAAATGCACCTGGGTGTTGAAAGCATAGCTGATTTATTTTTTGGGCAGATTGTTTGGTCTCTTTTGTTTCTACTCCAGTTTCGGGAGCAGAAGACATCTGCATTGGGGTCAGAGGTTAACTATATTTTTTGCGCCTGATTTGCCTCTATATGAACAAGCTTTTCTTGTACTGTAGTGGTTTATGGATCTTAAAGTGAATTAAGTTTCAAAAGGTCATTGCTAACGAGAAAAAGAAACTTTTGGTTGTATGCAAGATGCATAAGACTTCCATTCTCATTTAATAATTTGGTAAAGTGCTCATGACTTCTCAGTCTTCTCTAATATGCCAAATGGAATGCTAGAGCCGAGTTTGCCTACAGCTATCTTCATGTCAAGCTTTAAGGAAAAATCTATGATCCAGTGGCTGTTTTGTTGAACTGGTACCATATTGGAATATGGGCAATTGGATGTAACAGCCAACAAATCTTGTTTATCGGATCAATTTCCAAAAATTAATCGTTCCCTGTTTAAAGCGGTAAGTCACTGACATTAAGGAAATTTACTGAAGTAAATTTATAACACTTCACATTAATGACAGAAACATATGATAATCACTATATTACTTTACGGATAGGCTGCATTGACTTGCCAAACTTGAAAAAAATGTCACGATCATTTCGTGAGTTTATAAGATGGGAAAGAAAAGTTACAATAATTTAGGTTGCTTGTTATTTTGTAAGAGAAACTTACAATCATTGAAGACTTTCAAGCTTACGAGAACTTAAGTTTAATTTACTATCTCTAAAGGTAGATTACTGACCGTCATTTACATAGACTTATGGGTAATTTATGATTATTTAGGCCTATTTACTAAAAGTTCGGTCTCCTACAACAATTTGAAATACATTACTATGCCATTGATTAATTCCTAAGTTATATGACATGAAATCCATCCCTAAATTACTATGTGGAAAGGAAAAGCATTACCTACATGTGCAATCAAGATTACAAGATTTTTAGGCCAATTACAATCATTGGAGGTATAATTATTAAGAACAGGAACTATAAGTTATGACTGATTCAAGGAAAGTTACGATATGGTAGGATAATTACTAAGTGATTCTAGTGTCAAAGTTCCGACGTATTAGGGTAGTTGAATTAGTAAACACAATGAACTACTGATTGTTACTATTTTAGGGAAATTGTGATATTTATTGGATAATTAATAGTGACAACATCCTCTAGGTACAAGGTGAAATGATGGATGTTGCACAGGTCTAGAGATTTCAAATCATCTTATTTGCTTAATTTATGTTAATTTTGATTTTTGGAGGACTTCACATAGTTGGTATATTTCTTAGGCTCTGTTTGTTTCAGGGGAAAATGACTTCCTGTAGGAAAACATTTTCCAAGAAGTCATTTTCCCAGAAAATAACAACATTTTCCGGTGTTTGCTAATATTTAAAAATGAACTGGAAAACAATTTCCGTCGTTTGTCAAGCAATTGATTTCAAACGGCCGCGGCGGCGGCCGGCGAACCGGTGGCGGCGGCAGCCGGCCGGACCGGCGGCGGCAGCGGGGCCGCCGGGGACCGGCAGCGGCGACCGGCGGGAAAATGATTTCCTCTTTTCAAAAAGAGGAAATCATTTTCCACATTTTTCAAAGAGACTTTTCCATAGGAGGAAATGTTTTCCAAGGTTAGCTTATTTTCCGCCCCCCAAACGCCGGAAAATCCGGAAAACATTTTCCAGGAAGTTCTTTTCCGTGAAACAACGGAGCCTTAGGTAGTAAATTACTTTTAGCTCCAATGATGTATGTAAATATTTTGTGTTCCTAAGATAAGATTTAGCATCATGTTAACGCAAAAAGTTTCGTGGATGTCATAAGGTATCTTTGGTGTTTGTAAATTAACTATAGTCAGTCATTTTTGCCCATGGGATGGGTCCCATTTTTCTCATACGGGACCCTAGAAGCGCCCCGAGTTTTAAGATTGCAGAGAACTTCTGTTATAGGTATACCCGTCAAGTCTTAAAATGTGCACAATTTTGGTTGCATAGTTCTGAATATGGTTGGAACCTCCATTGGTTTGAAACTTCCAGTTTCCTCAACCTATGTTGTAGAACTTGGTAAGCTACTTGATCAGCTGCTTCTCGAGGTGGTTACTTGGATAGGGTTTTAGGTGAAGCTATTTTTAACTCAATATGTTTTGCTCCGGTCATGGTATGATTGGGAGATGGACTGGACCAGAACACTAAGTACATGTGCAGGTGTTGGCTTACTTTTTTCTTTTGGGTCACTTGTAGTAATTGCCTTGAAAGATTGGGGTCTTTTGGCACCAGCAATGTACTATACTTTTGCGGATTTTTTCCGATATGTGTCTGGATCTTAAACCCTCAGCTGAGACTCTGGGCTTACAATACTGCATGCGCATAAATTACAGCAGAAAGACTATCAGCAGTGAAATGTATGTTCAAGAATTTACCCTTTTGTTCTTTATTAGTCTGCTCCTTTATTTGTTTCTTATGGTTTTGGTTTGTGAAAGTAAATAATGAAGTCCTGTTCATTTCTGCACTATACATGTCACCACATATCTACTTGTGCTTCAAGCCGTCTAGAGATGATAACCAAAATCACTATCCATTGGAGTTTTGTTTCACTGTAGATGTTTGGTAGACAAAGATAGCTGTCGGGTCAGATGCTTTGAACCAAAATTTGTTTTTGGCATATCGACACACTTGATTAATTTCTCTCTAGTTTTTACCTGTCTAATTATCGGTATCAGGTTTAAGAAATAGTATGTCCATCCTTTTTTTTGTTTTTCCCCTTTTGTTTATGGAGGAATTATTTTCACTCAGGGACATACGGATGGACATATGGCACTATTGCACAGCAGTCCTCACTCACTTATAGTAGGTGATCATTGTTTGGGGTAAGTTTCTTGGGAGACTTTAGCTTTTCGACAGGGCATTTCAAAACTGGATAAGGACGTAAGCTTATAGAATTTGAGGTCCTAAATTCGGGGAAATATTAATACTTGTGGATCAATCAGCTTTCATGGCGAGCCTACTCAAATTATAAATTTTTTTATATGGAGTACTCTGTTTTATATAGATGATGAAGTAAGTAATTTTGTGCACAGAGAATTACATGGCATCATTGCTTGAGTAGCGAATTTGTGCAAAAGTAGGTCAAGCAGGGACAGTACTTGTATATATTGATATTTTTTAGCTATGTTGAAAATTGTAAATGTCGTGGAGATATAAAGCGTGGCTAGTTTAGAATAGTCTAATGTTTTGGAGTTTATCTGATAAAACAACAGATAGGTAAAGTGTAGGTTTTCTATCTCATGTTTTATTTGATTCTGGCTTTATGAGGTATGAGCATGTACCCTTGAGTTCAACACATTTGCAAAAATGATCCACAATCTGGGCATGGGAATCAATATGTCAATTATATGAAGATAGGGGAAAAAACAGCAGAAGAGATGATTTCAAATGATGTGTCAAATGCAGATAAATTGTCCTATTTCTCTCTCGTCATTTTATTCATGAACTGCTTACTCCTAATCTTTGGTTTGTCACCCTTGAATGGATCTTGATGTATTAAATGATCTCTTCAGCCAAGGAAGTTCAATACTGGATGTTACTTCTGGTGGAAATATAATTGTAAGTTCAATGACAAATTCTCTTCATGCTTTACTTTGTTATTTTAGCGTGTATTGATGGCACTAGTTACTCCGTAATCTTCCCAATGATCACAATTGGAACCCTATGAGAATCCAATTTCAACTCTTGGGAGAATAAGCATGCTCTATCCAAGCATCATCAGTGTGAATTGTTATTTTGTGAAGAAAGTAATATGAAAATTTGACTCAACCAGAATGAAGTTTGCCAGGACGAGGAAAATTTTCATTTCACATTTTCTGGTTTGGGTACACTCAGTCAGTCAATCCCAATTTTCTGTCTCAGATGTTCGTGTGCACTTTTTTTTGATAAAGGAAGAGTTCAACTATAGAGCGCTTAAAGGTGCGAACCCATATACAAAAGAACCCAAAAAACTAAAGCCACGTAGAAACAGCTCTCAAAACCAAAAGGGAGCTCAAATACAGGATCAATCATCGACTATATCAAACGACGCATTTACATTCATAAGCTAGTTTCCACTATGCCAAAAGTTTATTACTTCAAGCCAGTTTTCAATAGCAATACAAATGGAAGATTCCTCTCCATCAAAAGCTCTCTTGTTCTGCTCCTTCCTAGTCAACCAAAAAACAGAGAGAGGAATTGAGGTAATCCTTCTGTTCTTGTTGCGTTGTAACAAATGCCCTACCAAGCCCAAAGTTCTTGCTTGAGTTACCTCCAATAACCCAAGATAACAGCATAGGAAACTGTCGAAACCATTTTACTCCAAGAGCAAGGAAGGAGGCTCTGCCACGCTAAATCTGCCTCACCAAATCTGACTCTTTTTTGCAGAGGAAACACCTAGTACAAGTACTTTTGCCTTTTAGTTGTAGGTTATCTAAAGTAAGGATGCATCACCAAGTTGCTTCCCCATTAAAAAAGAAACTCTAGTCGGAGTCCTCACTTGACAAATTGCTTTAAAGACAAAGTGTCTCCCCCTTGATACCCTTTGATGATTACTTCCCCCACTCAGTAACTTATGTTGTGAAAGATTTGACTCTTTTGCATAAAGGGTCATTTTCATTTGCCATTTTCTGGCTCGGGCACACTCAGTCAGTCATTCCCCTTCTTTTGTCTCAGATGTTCACGCGCACATTGGTCCAAGAAAAGAATCGTCTCGCACTTGATAGCTTTCATGATAACTTCCCACTCTCAATGACTTATGTTTTCCTAGTTTCTTCCTAATTCAGATTATTTGTCTATGAATGGTGTTTTCTCATTCTTATGAGATCATTCCATATAATATGTATATAAGTCTAATTTTAAGGAATTGAGAATAATAGGATATATAGGCCCCCTCCACACCTTGCCGGCCAATGGTGCTCTTTGAAGCTTGCAACCATCAATTAGTCGCTTCTTGGATTCAAATAATATCAAACTAAGTTAAGTATAAGTATTTATGTTTGTGATAACATATAAATACTGGGCCTCTGAAAGTTGAGGAAAAATGAATGAGAGAGAAATTGAGATTTAGTGGCTAGGATTTACTTTGTACATCTAATGAATTTACAATAGACACTGTCTGACTAATTACTAGTATACCATCGGAATCACTAAACAATTGTTCCTCCTCCGCCTCATTTTGGAGCATATTAATTGTATGTTCCTCACTTGTTACAAATGTAACTCAAACGAGGACCTCTAAGAGATTTTGTAAACAAATTAGCAAGTAGATCAAGCGATTTTACAAAGGCCGTTGCAAATTCACCATAAATCAGTTTCTTCTTGACAGAGTGGCAGACATTATCAATGCGCATAATACTTTCATGGGACATTATATTGAAAGCTAATCTGTAGTGCAACCTGATTTTTGAAGGATTAGAGATGAAAGAAATCGTGACTGAATAATCGGGGTATACTGTGGTCCCCTTATCTTTTTGTAATAGACATTGTATGGTTTGCACGTGTATACACTTCTAAGCACCTATAGTTAGAACAAAATAATTCCTTAACAGCACCACACCACAAGTAGCACCTGTACCCTATACTGCATTGACTCAGTGAGCTCTTCATAGTTATATGTATCTCATTTTGATCTGGGCTTTTCTGGGGATTTTATTTCTAAATTAAGCTCCAGTGATGAGTTGAGTTCTGGGATTTCCATGGATTTAACTGTTTATCTACTTTGTTGTGGTGTCTTTGTTCAAACTTGAATGCGATTACATAATTTACATGGAAGAACTCGAAATTCAAAAGTTCACTTAGACTCTTCCAATTGTCTTATTGATGAGTCAATTCGTGGTTTTCTCACTTCTTATCAGTTAAAAAAAAATTCTTTATTTTGTCAAATGTGGGGTTTTTATTCGATATTAACCGAGGCAGAAGTGTACTATGCAATTAAGAACATAGCACTTCTCTTATCTAATGCTGCCAAGAGATTCTAGAGTTAAATGTGAATGAACAAATGTGCAGCAATTTGGGAAACTTTAACAAATGACGGTGCTCCTATGCTTTGTTATCTCGAAAGCATTCTTGGTGACCCTTTTGCTTGCACAGGATTACTTCCAATCAACGTACAAATTCATGGAGCTATCTCCACATGCTCTCATCCCCATGCACGGGAGAGTCAACCTGTGGCCAAAGCACATGCTTTGTGGATATCTGAAGTATGCAATAAGCTTTGCTCCCTAGTCTTCTATCCTATCAAGCTAAAACCTACATCCAAAATTACAACTCCACCTTTGCAACTTTATTTGTTAGCTTGGAGGTTTCTTTTGATTATTTTTCAAGAAAGAAGTTTGGTGGTTTTTGGATCGCTGTTATAGATTGTGTGGGATGATTTGATGGCTTTGGCAGGGTAAACATCTTCAACTGTTCAAGGACAAATACTTGGTTTTTCAGCTAATGCAAAGTATGAACATAGACGTTAATTTTGGCTGCTCACAGCTTGTTGTATGAATGGTGACATTTGGTGTCAGATGTGCATTTGCTTTACTTTCCCTAAACCTGATGTTTTACATTACGAACCTACATTGAAATTAAACTGGGATGGATAGCTAGTTCTCACTGTCGCTTCTGTATTCAGGAATCGTAGGAAGAGAGAGGAATCCATATTGAAAGCTATAGAAGGTGGAGCGCAGACATTATTTGACATTGTCGCAAATGTCTATTCTGGGGTTGATCGCAGTTTTTGGCTTATTGCTTCGTATAATGTGAGGGTTCACGTGGATCATTTGGCCCAACAAGATAAGTTGCCAAAGGTTTGTCCTGAAATTCAACATTCAACCTGCACTTACAAGTGAATGCCACATACTTGTGTAGGTTGGTTGATCAGGCACTGTCCATTAATGTCTTTATCTCCCTGTTTGTGCCTACTAATTTTTGTGCAGAAAGTTAAAAATAATTAATTCTTTGAGGATGAGTATTCCTAATATTTAGATCCTACAGGTTAAATAGTAGAGATCTTTCTTACTTCCACTGGAAATTCTAGAACTGAATGGAATTAATTGAAATGACCCGACTGAACTTTTTCTCTAAATAAAATAAGCATAAAGGATTTTCCATTTTACATCTCGAATCTTGTTTCACCTCAAGCATTCTCACGTCCAGTCATTGTTTGTCCTGGATGTGAACAAAAGCAACCCTCGCTATCTTCGCAAGGTTACTGTTATGGCATTTCCTGTCACAGCTTTGGAAATCATGTCTTGCTTAATAGCTCCTCAAGAATTAGGAATTTTATGGAAATACAAGGAATTATACGATATACATAATAAGCCCTTCATTCTAGGTTGCTTTTCATTCCAATTCTGATGGCATTCTCCTGGAGCTTCTAATTTTGCAGTGTATATGATATCATGTTTTGCTATTAAAGCTGTTTCTTTATGTAGTTAGTGCAGTGTTGGGAGACAATTATACTAGTTTATCATTCAGCCAATCGTTATGACAATTATACTAGTTTTGCTATCAAAGCTGTTTCTTTTTCATGGTCTTTTTACTCTGCTAATTGCTTGACATGACTTTTTTGTGGTCTTTTTACTCTGGGAATTGCTTGAATCTTGCTGAGCTATGTATGTAAAACTTTCATGCCATGCTATGGTGGGACACCTGCCGATACATGGGCTAGATGCCAGTAGCAAATGGTATAATTACTGGCAGTCTATGCCCTTTATGGTTGTTAACTCTCTTTGCACGGCTGATTGGTTTTATGTCTAGCCATTTGATGTCATTCGATTGTTGGGTTGTTGGAAAGTTTGGGTAAGCATAGCTCAAATTTTCAGCTCGTGGTCATTTTACCACAAAAAAGACATTGATTGTGGTCATAAACAGAAATAACAAGGCTCAAGATAGGTAATTAAAGCATTCATATGAATCCACCAAGCTCAGCTTCCTTTAGGCCATTACGGTCGTAAAATCAGGAGCTGGTTTAATGAATTGGTACACTGAGTACTCGTTAGTAAAACTATCCAAAAACATCATATACCAACGGTGGAAAATATTACTCTGTTTCACTTTTTCAATGGCTTAGAATGAATGAGCAGATACTAGTTGAACTCCAATTGATGAAGGGAGGAAAATGAGGCAGGAAGGAGGGTTGCTACACGGAGGGTGGTTATTTAGATAACAGAAGATAAAACTTACCTGTGGTGTGACAGTTACTGCCTCGGCATGGCTGAAGCCAAGCCAATTGTCCCTGTGTGTTCCTGACTAGATGGATAAATGGAAGGATTATAAACATTCGACTGTAAAAACTGATAGAACTGATAGAACAGGCAATTGTCATAAGCATTAACCCTTCTCCATCACAAGGTTTGGTGATGATGCTTCTGAAGCCTCGCAAGGTGCGGATCTTGTTTCTCTATAAGCTGAAGCATTGGCTGCACAGTCACGAAAGAAGTTGATCAACATGTCAAATGAAAGACCTATCCCAAAGTTTAAGAAGCGCAAAAATCTGCAATATTTGTGGATTTACCCTGATCCACAGCTCTGAAAGCTTGGAGCTTCAACAGAAAGATGATTCGAAAACCTCATTTCTTCATTAGAAAAGACACAGACAAGGGAGAGGGAGAAGAAAATATCACCAGCTGACTATGCTGAAAATATTCCATAGGATTTCAATGACGGCAAGCAGGAACAGCCTGTCAAGACAAATACGTGATTGATTACCTGCACCGTGCAGTGTGTGCAATTAATCTAGGCAAAATAATCAAAAGTACCACAAAGAACTACAGCCTCCTCATTGGAAATGATTACTGTTGATTCCAGTTACACGAAATATTCTTTCTAAAATCAGTTTTAAGATTTACCTAACATTGTAAATGGGATTACGATATAGTGGCCATCAGGAAATTTATTTTCTTCCAAGGTAGTTTCGTCCTGGAGGACCATCCCTTCATGGACTAGAATCTGTGGAGAGGGCTTAAAATGATACTTGCTCCTCGACCAGTTTTTGATTTTTTTTTCTTGAGATCAGCAACCTGTAAAAAGCCAGATAAAGATTAGAGCAATTAGGAAAACGCTTACCTACTTAATTGTCTAAGAAGATTAATGGAACCTTTAACCAATTGTCACTCTCGTATTAAGTTCAGCGTTGAGATTGGAAGTTGGTCAAATTGCCTCTTTAGGTCTTTTCTGGGAAGATTGTGTTTTCCTCGGACTGGCTAGCCTCTAGCAGTGGAGGAAATCCTGTACCATTTGCATTAAAATTTTTGCCAACTCTTTTCTAGGTTGATTTGATTGGTATCTGCCTCCAAGAAGCTATCTCCTCTATATACTGGCTATCAAGTGATCTGTGCATCGAAGTAGATCTCATTAGATAGGGAAAACTAAAATGAAAGTTGACAAATCATAGTGGTGAGAAAATCTAGAAAACCTGGTTTTCTCTCTCATCTGATATTATGGTTGTGTTCCCTCACCGAGTTGAGATAGGATGCAGAACGATTCAAAGCTTTATGATGGTTCTTATCCTTAGCAACGTTTAGGTCATCCCCTTATACAGGCAGCCTACAAAGTCATGCTATATTAACTTCTGTTTTTCTTTCACATACTTATCTGAATCTTGTTGGTTTGAGTTAAAACTGAATGACTCATTAGAGTTTGCAGGACTTTTCAATGGACCTTTCAGTCATATTTGTTCATTTGCTGACACTTGGATAAAATGATGGCAAATAAGGAGAGCTGCTCTCTGGCCTTGCCTTCCACCTGCTCTAAATTAAAGCTCGGAACCTTGCATACTTTGCATGTCAAGGCCTGAAGTTCTAGCTGCATGTTTTAGTTGATTGCTCAGTAAATCAGTAACATGAGGAAATGCAAACACCGCTGTTAAACTGCAATTGAGCCGATTTTTGGGCTTACCGCCGGAAATGATATTGTGTTAGTAACTCTACAAGTCTGTCATTCCAATTTTTGACAGACTGATCACAGCTTATTGCCTTAGGGGGTTTCCTGATGCGGGATTTTTTCAATTAGAAGGTCCAAAGAAGCTGTAAGCTGCAATTCTTCATTCGTGTGGCTCTGGTCCCTACTTTATATATGCTCTTGATGGTGATGTGCTGGCAAGCTATCAGTCGCATTTATAGTTTCCTGGCCTGATGCTGTCTTTTGCCTCAATTTACTTAATCAAAAGAAGCTCATTGTCCTAATAGTTTGAAAGAGAGGACCTGCAATCCTGTACTCAGAACAGAGTTATAAAGTTATGTGGTTCAAACAGAACTTTGTGTATTGCTGAATTTATGTGGAATTGTACTTATTTAAACACTGAGTTTAAAACCGCCCAGGGGAGGGTCTGAACTAGTTTAATTGCTGTAGCTCCTCCAGACGTGGATTCACATGGGGAAAACATACATTCATATCCCTTTTCCCTCGCTGCAGGATGGGTAATATCAGGGTCTTTTGTATGTCTCTATCCTATCCTTAATTTCGGGTGTTCCAAATTTTGAACTATTCCAATGTTCCGCAGTTCGTTATAGAGACCGACATAGATAATCTTTTCTTCCACATTGGAACCGCAGTGACTTCAGTGCTGTTACAAGTCTGGTTTACCATGTGCAGGATTTTGAAAGTTGATCAGTTCCACATTGTCCCAAGCACGAGGACAAGTGGAGGGCTTAAATCATTGAAAATAATCCAATACTCTGTAACTTCTGTTGCGGTGTTGAACCTCTGTAAAATGTCACAATGCCTAAAATAACCTGAGTAATGCCCTTTTGCATTGAAAAGAATTGCTTAGCTTATGATCTGACTGAAGATTTCTAATTAGCATAAGAGTTTTGCCTGTTCTTATGAATATCTGCACTTTCTTATGTCTACTTTTGACACTGCCCTTAGTTAGAGAAGGAAGTAGCCCACTGGTTGGCATAGACCTATTGATACTCAACCTTTCTCACACGTTTTCTTTTTCTGTAAACTTGAAACGGGAACCTCGCACGCTCAAATTATCAATCAACAGTTTGCTCTGGATGCTTCAACCTGCAAATCATTCCGTGAAATTGCTCCTCTTTCTTGTTTCAATGCCTATCAAAGGCCAACAACGCGTGGGGCCTTTCCACTGTGTTCACATCTCGCTAAAAAATGCGCGCAGACACTATTGTCATTCCCTAAGTGTTTTGCCTTATAAGTGTTCCCCGTAACATCAGCTCTTGAACTAATACCTACAGAGATGAAGAGTTCTAAGATTACCGTGTGCGTTACAGAACTCACGGTGCGCATCGGCAGAAGGCGGAGCTTTCATGTCCACCGGAACGGCCATAAATTTTCTGTCTGTCTGGCGTTTGTTGCAATTGTCTTTGGGTGTACATTCACGATCACTAAAAAAAATGGTCGTTATTTCAGATGATTTCTATTCTACTTCAACTGAGTCACTTCTTTTCATTGGGCACCCCCACTTCAGCGTTTTCTATTCTACCTTTTTCGTTGGGCCGCTTCTTCACCGATATCCCATCTGAACGTGAAACAAAATTAGGATTGGAGTCGAGACCCTGGTCGGCGGGGGGGTTTGGTGTCCTGATTGAATGGACACGACGGCATAAAATAATCGTGTCAGGATAATAAATTAACACGAGAATAGAAACGTCTTAAAATAATATAATTATGGCCTATTATTCGTTCCAATGAAAGTGATTAGGAGCAAGAGCTTACATACTAACACTATAAACTTACAAAAAAATAATGACATACCCCTAACATCTCACAATGACTATACCACTGTTGCTATGCATAAAACTTTTTCTTCGTATGACACATGATGGAATCTTTTCTGGGACCTTCCTCCTCTGTCAGATAGGGCGAGCCTGTTGCCTAATGTGGTGGGACTATCGTGCCCTCGACCCCCCCATGCCGCCGTTTGCTGTCCCCTAGTTTGACCTTCGAAAAGTACCAACACCTGAAAAACCTTTCTCCACATAACCTTTCTTTTTCTAAAAATGACCGCATAAATCGAAAAGAGTTCGAGAGCAAAGATAAGAATGCCGACCCTGACGTCCTCTCGAAACCTTTTTTTGCCCTGGCCCTCCATGATGTGAGCAGACAATAAAAATCCAAAACCCAATTGGTGCTACCCTTTCGCTCGCTCGAAAACCAATTAGACTTGAAAAAAAGAGAGGGGGAAAAAAAAGGGAAGAAGGAAGGAGGAGAAGAGGGGGGAGAGGTAGAAAGGGAAAAAAAAACCAGAATCGCTATTCAAATGAGAACTGCACATTTAGGTGGAACTCGGCAATGACGACATGCTAGAAGACGTCAGCAGCGTTTTAGAAGAGCGTGCAGATACGCCAGCAAGTTCGAGTCATTTACTCCCTTTAATCATGATCTTGTTCTGTTCCCTACTGGAAGGGCCGTGACAAACAGTTAATGATTAGTTCATGTTTCTTCATCCTGCGTCCAGCCTGCGTCGTTTCACATTTACAGTACGCAAGCACCACATAGTATGTTATTTATAGGAAGCTGCGATGTTTTTTAAGTCATGACTTGATTGTGGAACACCTTTTTATTTTGCGCAGCCGGCTCATGGGGAGGGCAAGGTCATGATGGACGCCGAGAGGCGCCTACTGGCTATGCTCTGCTCGACTCTCCAACTAGAGATTTGTGTTACTCTCGGAAAACGTGCATTCCTCCTTTTCAACTTCACCACGGTTATAGCTACCATCATCAACTTCCAATCAGAGCTTCTCGGCTCGTTCGACGACCCTAGGCCCAGGGGAAGAGGCCGATACAACAAACGATGTGGCCCACGGTGTTGTTGTCTGAGTGGCGTAAAGGCTCCAATGTGTTTTGCAAGTCCATCTCGTAAGATCGCTGTCGAGATAGTGTCTGATGTCCGTACTCCCGCGTGTTCGGGACGCACTGCAAGCCGCCTTGTTATGCATGACGAACATTACTTTGCCGACCCTTGTCCACTAAAGTATGCCCGGCGCAATCTCGAACAGGACTCACTTGGGTTGATTGTCCGAGGCGGTTCCATCCCATTACATTTACGAGGACGGAAATTCTCGGATGTTCTTGAATAAGGATAAGACATGGATTTATTGTACTTATAACTGGCATCGCAACCTCAATTTGCTTCTCTTTTGCTCGGAGTTTCATCCAAACACTCTTCACAATCTCCTCAAGATAGCTCCCCCACTTGCTTGGCTTTGTCCCATAGACGGATAATGAAGCAGAATCAATGGAAGACTTGACATGACCCATGAGTAGCAACTATGCTTTCTATGACCCTCATTGACCATCTGAACCGTCCTCTATGGAGTAACCAACAGTAGTGCTACAAACCTTTATAAGAGAAATGATTACTATGGGTTCATGAGCCTATACGTAGCTGACTTCTGGTTTGATGGTCAAAAACAAAAAAAGTGTGGATCCGTGAGTTTGGGTGACGCTTAATTACTGTTCTTTGATGTCGCTCCTTGGGGACATTTCCGTGATAAATGGCAAAAATACAGAGATTTTGAACATGATTATTCCTGTTCGTACATCATTGCATCTAACGTTTTCAAAGGAATGCGACTTCTTT